>CAKAOH010034755.1:0-43003 GCA_916701665.1 Sebastiscus tertius
CCTCTGGCTCTGGCTCTGCCTCTGTTTCCAATGTTGGCATCCATTGCTCCAAAACAGAAGAGCTCACCTGTTGCCCTTTTATGCTAAAGCTCTGATTGCTAATTGTAACACTGTGTGACAGGTGTTTGCCCATGTGATGAGTCAGTGTGCATAGGAGGGCAATTGACTTTAGAATTTTGAATGACAGTGCGTTCCTTGTGAAAATGAGATTTTCTTCATGAAAATTGTGCCAAATGCAGAGAATTGTGTGTAGTGTTTTGAAAAAAGTGTGTTTTAGAACTGCAATTTGAGTGTAAAGCAGGAATTGTGCTTGTAGTTTAGCAGAATTGGTTCAGGGGGTTGGTGCATGAGTTACATGTTGTGGTCATTGTGTGTCAAGTACCAGTATTTGTGTGTAAACAATTGAGAAAAACTGTAATAAAAATAACTTTTTTTAACCATATTTGCTCTGATTCTATCTACTGCACCTTTAAAAGGTGCTACAAGCTGTGTAAATGTTTCTGATTGATTGCATATATAAAAGAATGTGTTGAAAAAGAATGTGAATGTATTTGTTATATTGTATTTATTTATTTTTCTTGTTAAAAAAATTTAATATTTCAATAATATGTAATTTATCTTTGGCAATAAGGTAACCTGAATGCCAATAAAGCTCATTTGAATTAGAGAAAGAGAGAGAGAGAGAGAGAGAGAGAGAGAGAGAGAAAGTGAGAGACAGAAAGAGAGAGAGAGACAGAAAGATGCATGTTCATTTTAAATATCTATATATTGTAATTTGCTTAATGAATTGTATACATGTGTATATATATGTTTTTGTTTTTATTTTGTTCTTTTTGATTTTTTATTTATTTATTTTATTTATTATAGAATTGACCATTTTGGTAATGGTCATGCCAATAAAGCAAATTGAATTGAATTGAATTGAATTGAAAGAGACAGAAAGAAAGAGAGAGATAGAGAGAGAGAGAGAGAGAGAAAGAGTGAGAGAGAAAAAGAGAGAGAGACAGAAAGAGAGAGAAAGAGAGAGAGAGAGAAAGGGAGAAAGAGTGAGAGAGAAAGAGAGAGAGACAGAAAGAGAGAGAAAGAGAGAGACAGAAAGAGGGAGAAAGAGAGAGAGAGAGAGAGAGAGAGAGAGAGAGAGAGAGAGAGGTGTGAAGTGTTAGGTAAAGCTTTGCCTCTCAAGCTTTGAATCCATTCATTGTGCATGGAACAGTCAGAAGAGGAAACATTTACGCGCAGACATAATGGACATCAGCTCTGGTTAGAGCGCTTTACTTTAACATTAAAGGACACATATTTAATCAGTCAAACATTTTAGTAAAATGTGGACAGTTCCGAAGCCCAAATATCGAACTGGTTCCTGCGACGAAGGGGAGATAGCTGTGAACATCGGCGGAGTCCGGGTGCTGCTGTTCGGGGACGTGCTGAACCGCTACCCGGAGAGCAGACTGACGGAGCTGCTCAACTGCTCATCAACTCACAACTCTGAAGAAGTCATCTCCTCTCTTTGTGACGACTTCGATCCTCACAAAAAGGAGTTCTACTTCGACCGAGACCCCGACGCCTTCAAGTGCATCATCGATGTCTACTACTTCGACGAGATCCACATCAAACCCGGCATCTGCCCCATCTGCTTCATCAAGGAGATGGAGTTCTGGAGGATCGACCAAAGCGTTTTAGACGAATGCTGCAGAAGTTACCTGAGCGAGAAGGAAGAAGAGCTGACGGAGATCGCCAACAAAGTGAAAGTGCTCCTCCTGGAGGACCTGGACGCGGACCAGTGCATTACGCGCAGCCAGTGGTGCCAGATGTTCCTCTGGAGGCTGATGGAGAAGCCCGGTTCCTCTCTGGCGGCGCGCGTCATCGCCATCGCGTCCTTCCTCTCTGTGCTGGTGTCTGCGGTGGTGATGTGCGTTGGGACAATCCCGGAGCTCCAGGTGGAGGACTCCGAGGGGAAACTGTCGGAGCACCCGATCCTGGAGGGGATCGAGACCGCCTGCATGCTGTGGTTCACCGCGGAGTACCTGCTGCGCCTCGCGTCCTCTCCGGACAAACTCGGCTTCGCGCTCTCCTTCATGAACATCATAGACTTTCTGGCCATCGTGCCCTTCTACGTGGTGCTGTGCCTCACCCACTTCGGCACCACGTCCATGCTGGAGCTCACTAACGTGCAGCAGGCGGTGCAGGCGCTCCGGATCATGCGGATCGCGCGTGTTTTCAAGCTGGCGCGCCACTCCTCCGGGCTGCAGACGCTCACCTACGCGCTGAAGAATAGCCTGAAGGAGCTGGGGCTGCTGCTCATGTACATGGGGGTGGGGATCTTCGTGTTCTCAGCGCTGGCTTACACCATGGAGCAGAGCCACCCGGAGACGCTGTTCAGGAGCATCCCGCAGTCCTTCTGGTGGGCCATTATTACCATGACGACGGTGGGATACGGAGACATCTACCCGAAGACCACGCTGGGCAAGTGCAACGCGGCCGTGAGCTTCCTGTGCGGGGTGATCGCCATCGCGCTGCCGATCCACCCGATCATTAACAACTTTGTGGTGTTCTACAACAAGCAGAAGGTGCTGGAGACCGCGGCGAAGCACGAGCTGGAGCTGATGGAGCTGAAGTCTGAAGGGGACGCGCGCAGGAAGAGCACGAGTTAAAGTTTAGGGCGAGACTGGGGAGACCTTGACATTTGGACACAGAGACTTTTTACGGGACATTGGGACAGCTCCATGCAAGTGAGACACCTGTACATATAGAGCCATAACTAAGATGTTGTCTTTATACAGCTGTGTTGTTGTTGTTTCTGTTGCTGCTTATTCCATGGTGAAGTTATTTCGTCCATAACTCTTCTTGTTATTGTGAAGGCTGTTGTTATTATTGAATTAAAGTTGTGCATTAAAAAAAACTGTACATATACTTGTGCATATAAATCATTAAAGCATCAGTAACTCATAACTCATGGACAAGGTGGATAAAAACAATACAGCTTGTTTCCCCTTTGGAGGACAGTACAAATCATGTTGTAATATATATATATATATACACACACACATTAAACAAAAGTCAACAAACCCTCACAAACTTCAGGCTTCATTGCCTTGAGGTTATTTTAATACTTTATCTAAAATTAGACTTGATTTGACCAGACTCCTCTGGTTACTTTGTCCAAATTAAAGTGAGAGAAATCTGAATTTGTGGATTTTCAGGCCTCAGTGAAAAAAATCTGATGGAGTATTATAGCATCTGTGTCAAAATGTTTAGAAATCTGAAAGCATTTTAGCCAATAAAAACATTGTCACACCTGCAATGGATTCAGTATTTAAGAAGTTTCATGTTAATGCAGCATCACTGAGGGTAGAGGATCTCACAGGACACTGGATCATGTTACATTTAATCCATTTTAATGAATATATGTATGCGTGTGTGTGTGTGTGTGTGTGTGTGTTTCCAAGGCTTTATGTATGAGATAGAGACTTACACTGGACCAGTGTGGGTGTATGTATAGCTGCTATCATTTTAAGAAATGCCTTATCGGAAAATTTGTAGGGCTGTTAATCGATTAAAATATTTAATCACGATTAACCACAAATAATCGCACATTCTTTATCTGTTAACCTTAAAGGGAGATTTGTCAAGTATTTAATCCTCTTATCAACATGGGAGTGGACAAATATGCTGCTTCATGCAAATGCATGTATACATTTATTATTGGAAATCAATTAACAACACAAAACAATGACAGATATTGTCCAGAAACCCTCACAGGTACTACATTTAGCATAAAAATATGCTCAAATCATAACATGGCAAACTGCAGCCCAACAGGCAACAACAGCTGTCAGTGTGTCAGTGTGCTGACTTAACTATGACTTGCCCCAAACTGCATGTGATTATCATAAAGTGGGCATGTCTGTAAAGGGGAGACTCGTGGGTACCCATAGAACCCATTTACATTTACATATCTTGAGGTCAGAGGTCAAGGGACCACTTTGAAAATGGACATGACAGTTTTTCCTCGCCAAAATATAGAGTATTTTTGGAGCGTTATTTAACCTCCTTCGTGACAAGCTAGTATGACATGGTTGGTACCAACTCATTCCTTAGGTTTTTCTAGTTTCATATAATACCAGCCTAAAAATTGCATGTTGCATTAAATGCGCTAAAGAAATTAGTGGTATTAAAAACAAATTTGCGTTAATACGTTATTATCGCGTTAACTTTGACAGCCCTAAAAATGAGATAATAATAAATATGATTAAAATATGACTACTGAGTCTGAGTCATAAATTGCAACCCCCAGAAAAGGAGGTGTGTGATTAATCAGATTCCCCTAATGTTGATTTTAGAGGAATATGTTTGTGTTCATATTTTGTGCTCTGTGTGTCTGCCTGACCCCACCGGCCAGAGGGTAAATGTGATTATTAATTTCGTCGGGACAGATAGGGAACTTAAAAAAATCAAGCTTCCAATGCCATGAGAAGTCATGCTTTAATGACACTTTCTCAAAAGAAGAAGAAGAAGAAGAAGAAGAAGAAGAAGAAAGAAGAAAGGCACTTTATTGATCCCCGAGGGGAAATTAAATTTTTCACTCTGTTATATTTACACAGTACACACAGGCCCGAAATACACACACACATGCACAAAAAAAGCAAAAGGATTAAAAAAAAAGTGTTCTCATTTATTAATATTTAGTCCAGGAGACATCTAACCCAACCAGACATTAACCACATGTGACTGCTATTGATTACACCACCCCATCCTCCGGAGACATGGACGCAAGCCATATGACCACTGTCAGCCTAGCCACATTTTCACTAATTGCATTTTTAAATCTGTTTTATGAAAAGATACCAAGTGTTGGGGTCATTCAAAACTGAATGCAGAAGAGATTGAGTACTTTTTCTTGATGAGGCATTCACTTAAAAGATAGAGTTAAACATTGATGTAGGGAGTAGTCAGATCCTTTAAGTAAAAGAAGTAATACTGCTATATAGAAATACTCCATTACAAGTAAAAGTCCTGCATTGAAAATGCAAGTAAAAGTAAATATTATTAGCAAAATGTATGTAATGTCTTACTGTATGCATTCATGTGTTCGCAGCATTTAACTGTTGTAGCGGATTGAGCTGGAGATAATTTAAGCAATATAATAATAATAATGATAATGATAATAATAATAATAATAATAATGATAATGATAATAATAATAATAATAATGATAATGATAATAAATATTTTTTAAGGATCCTTAAAAAGATGTTGGAAATAAAATAATGTGCTCCCATTAATAAAAAGGTTTTAAAAAATATATATATACATATTGAAAAGTGATTTAAAAGTGGATTGAGCTGGAGATTATTTTATTTATATAATAATACTAATTATTATTATAACAATAATTATAATTATTATAATAGTAATAAAGTTTATTTATACAGTACTTTTCAAAATAAAGTTACAAAGTGCTTTATATGGTTGAACCAGGAACACACACGTTTTAGGATGCAATGAAATAAATCAGACAATTACAAGAATAGAAAAAAATATATATGTATATATATATATATATATATATATATATACTATATCTGTATAGTATATTTAAAAAAAAGCAATATCCTTAAAATGATAAGGAAATAAAATAATGTGCTCCCATTAATAAAAAGCTTTTTAAAAAAAGATATGTATTATATTGTTACATATATGTAACAGTGCATCATAACCTCATCATATGTTTTGTTTTTAATATCATAATTTGTAAAGTAACTAGGCACTAAAACTCTAGTGGAGTACAAAGTACAATATATCTCTCTGAAATGTAGTGGTGTAGAGGTATATAGCAGCATGAAATGGAAATACTCAAATAAAGTATAATTACCTCAAATTTGTACTTAAATGTGCCATCGAAGTTTATTTGCGAGACAAAAAGCCACAACCTTTTGTGAATGTATTGGCGTTTACAGAAGTGAGTCTCCCTGCACCAAGGTGACACAGTCAGTGTTCTACTGTTTCTTCCTGCAGCCATCTTGCACAGAAACAACCCAGGGATGATGACAGGAAATGTTTAAAAATGTAAATTATTCCACTAAGAAGACAGAGTTGTATTGCGGGCAAGGCAATGGGTCAGTGTTGTGCTGTACGGCTGAGTGTCACTGATGTGTCTGTGTCTTGCCCGATAAGTTTCTGTGTTAATCCGTGCTTGTGCATCGCGTGTGACACGATCCAAGGCAGTGGTCTGTGAGAAACTGCCGTCCCCAGCGGGAGAACACTTCAAAGTAAGGCTATACACACCCACGCACCGAACGCTCAAAAAGAACTCCCCTCCCTCCCTCATCCTCCACCACCACCACCACCACCACCACCCCACCCGCTGTTTCTCTCCGTCTCCATCTCACTCCTTCGTCCTGCCTCCACCTCCACATACTCAGATGATGAGTTGTCAGCTTCAGTGGCTGTGAGAGCTAAGCGATCAGACGCAGAGACATGTAGAGCGTTGGTGCTGTCATGTTTTTTAGGAGATGCAAAACTTTGCACTCACAGCTTCAAATTTGAAAAGAACGTGTACTGCACCCTGAAGGTAAAAATAGAAGAATGATAGTTCATCAACATTGCAATGATGACATGAAAGATTAATGTGAGGATGAAGGGGAAATTGACAGACATTAACTGACAGTGACTTTAACCAAATATAGCACTTCATATGTTATGCATCAGCAACCATCACAGATGACTCAGTCTCACTCCTACTGTGTGGCACACAGGTTGAAATGTGCCGCTGACCATGGTGTGAGACAAACTGACCTTCACTCCAAATGTGCAGGTGTTGCATGAACATCCATGTTACTAATGTGCGATGTCTTTCCTTCTGTGGCTCTTCTGCTATGTTTGATCCGCGGCAACCTGTAAACAAACGCATCAAAGATGCAAGAACCTCCTTGTCAATACCTGGCTTCCCCCCAGTGGGCTTTGATGCTTCACAGGAGAGGTCTCCCACGATCCTTACAGTCCCGGAATGCACGTGTGTCTGGAGGAGGATTAAATGCTAAATGGATTTTGATTGAAGAATGGTTTAACGCTGATAATGAGTTCCCACTGGTAGTAGTAATGTAGCAGCTAGTGTAGGCGTGTGCATAGGTAGGTTAGTGTTTAGGGAACTGAAGTTTCAAGTCTTTTTTTTCTGCACGGTTTCTTGAGACATGAGCACTGATGCAGCAGCGCTGCAGGGTGGAGTCTAGAAGGTAACCCACAAGTTGCAAAACTCTTGCAAGATGGTTGAGGTTAGGCTTTGACCTAGAATGATTAAGATTAGGCTTTGACCTAGAATGATTAAGATTAGGCATTGACCTTGAATGGTTAAGGTTAGGCATTGACCTCTAATGATTAAGGTTAGGCATTGACCTCGAATGGTTGAGGTTAGGCATTGACCTCGAATGGTTGAGGTTAGGCATTGACCTCTAATGATTAAGGTTAGGCATTGACCTCGAATGGTTGAGGTTAGGCATTGACTTTGAATGGTTGAGGTTAGGCATTGACCTCTAATGATTAAGGTTAGGCATTGACCTCGAATGGTTGAGGTTAGGCATTGACCTTGAATGGTTGAGGTTAGGCATTGACCTTGAATGGTTGAGGTTAGGCATTGACCTTGAATGGATGGCCTCTTCGATGCACCCTGAAGACACCAGAGGTAGTGTATTTTTAGGTAAATGGATGGTAAATGGACTTGCTTTTAAATAGCTCCTTTCTAGTCTTCCAACCACTCAAAGCGTTTTACACTACATGCCAGTACTCATTCACACACACATTCTGCTGCTCCTGCTCATCGAGATCTAATCTAAATGCTCATTCACCCACATTCACATTCACTCACCAATGGCACAGCCTTTGGAAGCAATTTGGGGTTTAGTATCTTGCTCAAGGACACTGAAACATGCGGACTGGAGGATCTTCTGATAAGTGGACGACCTACTAAAGTGCTTTGATTACAAGAAGTCACATATTTTGGGAATTTATTGTAAAATAGACTACAGCCTGTATACAAGAAATAGACATAGCCACAGTGATGTCACTTGGTTTGTGGACTGCCATTTTGAAGCATCGAGTTTCACATTTTGGCTGTCGCCATCTCGTTTTTTTGGAGCCAGAATTGACCATATTTGGATGAGTAGTTCAGAAAATGTCCCATTAGACCAAAAGCCCATTTGTTCAACAGCCTGATATCCAGAAAACAATTGCCTATTGTTCAAAATACAAACTCAGCACATAGTGAATTATTATGCAAAATCAACTCCCTCAGCCATGGCTTCGGTTTAATTTGTTGAAAGTCAGGCACCAAGATCCATTTCTTTTTGCTAACAGCAATCCACCTTCCTCTGTCTTGTTCTACAATACTGATGACAAGTGGAATTTTTCTTTCAGACATAAAAGCTGAATTTATTAAACAACTGACTTTTTAAGATTTGCAGTGATTTAAGATGCTAAATTTAAAAGCCATTAAAAAAAACAGTTACAAGAAAAATGTCATAATACACATGTCAATAAACATTTTGGTGGCGGTGCATGGAAATATGATAATCAAATAATATCGTTTTTAAATGAATCTCCGTCCAGATGAAAACACAAAAACAGTATTGACTCTTCGCTAAGCTGCTACTCCGTCAACCTGTCAGAGCTGCATGGAGCCCACACTGTCACCAACTGCACTCCCTGAACAAATATTCTAAATCTTAATCTAAATCTTGGAAAAATTAAAAAGCGATTTCAGAGAGAAGCAGACAGACGGGTCTACAATATGTGTCTTTAGGATATCTCAAGGATGATTCAGCAGCGAAAATAGGTTAAAAAGATAAAGATAGAAGCTAAAGCCTACAGGACATGTTGCTTTGTTAGTGACACTTCACAAAGGAGATAACATCGCACACTACTGTATGTCACGAGCAAAAAACTACATTTTCGATATGTTAACACTGGACACAAAGTTTCTGAAAATCATCACCCTATCCCAGCTCCATTTTCAGTGACCTAAAATGCCATTTGGGTGTGGCCAAAACGCATTGAGAAAAAGACACATTTACAAAACCTGCTACTATTTACAACCTGGTGGTCACCAGGGAGTCCCAGAACAACTTGTGCTTAGGGCCCCAAAAACACTCAGGTCAGTCCTGGGCTATGGTTGAACTGAAAAGGTCAGCTAGGCCAACGTGCAATCTGAGTTAACTTACTGGATAGAGTGTATTTTTTAGCTAGTAGCTACGGAGCACTAGTATTGTAGAGAACCTGTCACAACAAAAATATTAAAATTAGGGCTGTCAGAGTAAACAGATAATAACACGTTAACGCAAATTTGTTTTAACGCCACTATTTTCTTTAACGCATTAATGTAACTTGTCATACTAGCTTGTCGCAAAGGAGGCTATATAACGCTCCAAATTTATGCTAAATTTTGGTGAGGAAAAACGAGCATGGGGATTTTCAAAAAGGTCCCTCGACCTCTGACCTCAAGATATGTGATGAAAATGGGTTCTATGAGTACCCACGAGTCTCCCCTTTACAGACATGCCCACTTCATGATGATCACATGCAGTTTGGGACAAGTCATAGTCGAGTCAGCACACTGACACACTGACAGCTGTTGTTGCCTGTTGGGCTGCAGACAATATTTCTCATTGTTTTGTGTTGTTAATTGATTTCCAATAATCAAGATACACATACATTTGCATAACGCAGCATATTTGCCCACCCCCATGTTGATAAGAGCATTAAATACTTGACAAATTTCCCTTTAAGGTACATTTTGAAGAGATACAAATTTTTTATTTGCGATTAATAGCGATTAAATATTTGAATCGATTGACAGCCCTAGTAAAAATTTCTTGTCAGGTTCTACATTGTCCATTTTTCTTTGGGTTTGATTTTCAGACAAGTAAAATCACATAAACACATAACACTGCTTGGCAGCGGACTCTTACACCCCAGATGTTAGACCTTCTCATTACACCAGTAGGTGAATATGCAGTATGTCTGCCTGCAGTGTGCCTTCCATCTTTGGGTGAATAAAACAAACTACATTTACTGTAGTAGTATGTGATTTCAACAAGTAGCCCTTTGCATTTTGTTAATTTGCAACAAATGACAGTGCAGGCAGCATATCCCTCGAAGTAAAACATCTGCAGTCAAACCTGTCACACCCAAAACATAACCAACCTTATATCCATTATGTGATGTCATACACGACATTATAGCAACATATCCCCCTCCACTTTTCTCTCTCTCTCGAAAAAGCACAACTAATTTCCCTCACCAGCAGTGGTCTTCTGTTGTCATGGCTCCAGTCTTTAAATAACAGTCTCGCTCTCATTATTCTGCCTCGACGAAGCCTTTTGCTTTTAGACTGGACTCCCACGTTGAATGCACTCTGCACGCTTCATTGTAATAGATTTAATAGAGCAACACTGTTTCTTTTCAAAATCTTATGCACATCAGAAGGATGAATAATTACAGACATTTTGAGGTGATGCAGAGTTGAGCGTGAACATAAGGAAGGAGTTGGATAGCTTTTGATCTGATCAAGTCCCCATGTAATCAGATTCCATCCACTTGGTCATATATCAGCTTTGCACTGGGGATAGATCACAACGTGAAGAACAACACCTGTTTGTATTCAAATTGTCATCAGTAATTTGAATTACTAATTCAGTGCAATGCTTACTTAATGAGTGAGAATCTGGTGTGGTGGGTGGTGGCAGTGCATGTAACAGATATCTGCTACATTTTAAATAAAATGTTAAATAATAAAAATATTGAATAATAAATAAATAATAGAATTAAATAATAACCCTTTTTCAGACATGCAATAGACAAATGTATTGGCTTTATCTGTTAAATTGATGCATTCTTGTCATTCAGACATTAATGTTCTTCACTGCTTCATTCAGACATGACCATCCATAAAGCAGGGTATAATTTAGGGCGGGGCTACCTTGTGATTGACAGGTCACTACCACGGCATTGTCCAGTCTGGGAGTTGTTCTCGTGTTCTCGTCTTAGAATTTGAACCCTTTCACAGTGTGTTTTCATTTCATCCAACTTAATTGTAACATTTTGGTCACCTAAAAATGTCTTATTCAGCGTTCCCTTGTACTTAGCTCCACCCTCTTGTGTCCCTTCTGGTTGCAAAAAAACAAGATGGCCATGGACAAAATGTCGAATTCAAGGCTTCAAAACGGCAGTCCACAAACCAATGGGTGACGTCACAGTGACTATTTCCACTTTTTATATACAGTCTATAATTCATTTGAGTGTTTGTGAAAAATGGCGGACCAACTCATCGAAACACTGCTCAACAGCGCTACTAGTGGTCAAAAACTCCACAGGGCACCTTTAAGTTGAAGCAGTCCGTTTATTAAGAAATCATCCAAGCTAAATGTTGCCAAATAATATTTTGAAAGTCAATTTACTTTTTGAAGAAATGACTGTCAAGCTGAACATTTTTGCAGGCTGTTTGTTATTCATGCTCCTGGGTTTTACTTGTGTCAGTCAGACTTGACAAGTTATGTATCTGGTGCTAAAAACAGCAATCACATCGGTGCCACCGGGGACGACAGCTAGATGTGATTTCGAGGCAACAGAGGGAGACTCACTAACGATGGATTACTTGTGGGGTGACTCAAGCCTTTAATGTATTTCTGGCAGTGTCTTTGGGGCAAACACATAGTACAAGCATGTTATTTTTGTGATTTTTAGTTCAGTGTTTTGTGGCCTGAAAAGCACATTTTCACAGAAATGTCTTTACTTAGTGTGTGGACACTGGTGCAGTGGACTTCTTTTACTGTGAGATCTCTTCGTCTCCGACTTTAAAATTGAATCCATTTAGTGTCAATTTTTTTTTTTTTTTTTTGAAAAGCACAGCACTCTGGTGAACTTCACTTCACTTCACTTCACTTCACTTCAAGAACTTCCAGCTCAGTTCAAATTCAGTTTAGGTCTTAACTTAACTGGGAAGTGGGAGACGGAATCACTTCCTGAATGGAGTGAGAAACACTTCAGTGTCGTTACTTTAGATTCAACAGTCCTTCTGACGGAGAAATTATTGACCATGAGAATTAATCTGTAAAAGCAGCAGGATGGTGACCTTTCAGACATCCGTTTTCAGTCTGCTGGTCTGATGCGGAGGGAGCACTCAGCCTTGCCCGCTCAATGACTCTTTTGCGCTCCTCCTCGGCCCCCACTCGCTCACAGCGGGTCACTCCGTCTAGGTTTTAGGGCAGCTCGCCTCTTTCAGAGAATGTGTTTTCAAGTGCCGACACTGGAGAGTCTATGTCTCGCTGTTTCAGTTTAGCAAAGCACTTCTTGGTCAATAATGCATGTTCTGCAAAGTGGGGGGGGTTGTCCTGTTTGGTGTGTGATCATGTACTGACCCACAGTTTGTGTATAGGTTCTACACTTAACAAAGGGTACGACAGACTATATGCAGCTCAGTCACACAGCAGTTCGTGAAATAGTCACGAAATTGAATGTATTGATTCGTGTACATAAACACGAATTTCACTTTTTTTTTGTGATGGTCAGCACAAAATCAGTTTGTATGTAAACCATGTAATTGTGAACCGGTTAGTATTAAGAGCAGCGAACGCCACAAAAGGAGGAGGTCTGGGTGGATGGAGGGGTCAAAAAACACAGGACTTATGCCCAGGAAACTGGTGTTTGTGTCCCGTGTGAAACCACAATTTGTCACGTAACTTTTGTACTTAAGTTACGGGATTTCTGGTGTTATTTAAACCCAAACTGAAATTTTTTCCTAAAGCTATCTAAGTAGGTTTATTCACGTGACGTCCTTACTTAAGTTACGGCATTTCCGGTGTTAATTAATACCAAACCGCGACCTTTTCCTAAACCTAACTAAGTAGTTTGTTGCCTAAGCCTAACCAAGTCAATCTTTTCCTAAACCTAAGTTGTTTCATTTTGAAAAGACTGGAGCAGAAATTGACATGTGTGTGTGACGTGTTGCTGGACATTCGTAGGAAAAATCACGAAAAATATGTTGTTGAAAGCCATGCTGAGCATCTAAAAAAAAAGGGAAATTCATGTCTATGTACACAAATCAAATAGATTACATTTCATGACTATTTCACAAACTGCCGTGAGACTGTGTTGCTATATGAGCTCAGTTTCAGTACCATAGAAATAGAATAGGAGTAGATCTGACATTCCCATTCAAATCAACATAGCAGGGTGGTCAGAGTGGCACCCCTTTTTATCGTTGCCATTGCATTCCAGCCTTCCCTTTTACAAGTAAAGTCTGGCCAACACTAAAATATTTTTAACAGATGTTGAAAACGTGAGAGACCCCACACATAACAGTTTTGTTCCTATAGTGTGTGGTGAGCAACGATTTGGCCAAAACATTTAGCTACTTGTTAGCAACCGCCTTTTTAAGATATGTTAAAGCTTCAAAATTCAGGAGTGGGATATTTACTCATGTATTTCATATCATAGAACAAAACGTTAAAATCTCTTCAGCTTGTGTTAACCACAGACCATATTTCAGGCATCTAACTAAAATACCATTAAAAAAAACCCCATGACGTCTTCTCTTGCTCTGTGCACTGGCAGTCAGCTGACATGACCACTAAGTTTTATGCAAATGATGTGTGATGATGTCACCAATATGCAAATGAGTGTATGACGATACCTGGCAAATTTTAACAACTTTTGGAGCTAGTGCTAGCTACTTTCATTCAAAATGTGCATGCAGGCTGAAATTCAACCGAGGTGTTCTGTCAGGAGATGCAGTGACTTAAACCCATAGACTGTATATAAGAAGTGGACGTAGTCACTGTGACAGTGGTTTGTGGAATGCCGTTTTGAAGCCTTGAGTTCGGCATTGTGGCCGTTGCCATCTTGGTCTTTTGCAACCAGAGGTGACACAAGAGGGTGGAGCTAAGGACAACCGAACGCTGAATAAGACATTTTTAGGCGACCAAAAAGGTTAGAATTAACTTTCATGAACTGAAAACACACTGTGAAAAGGTTAAAGTTCTAAGACGATAACACAGACAACTCCCAGACCGTACAACGCCGTGGTAGCGACCTGTCAATCACAAGGTAGCCCCGCCCTAAAGCATCCCCTGCTTCAAGGTCTATTTGACTCTAAATGGGACCATTATTTATTAAATAGACATCACATCATGCTGTATTGAAGGAGACTTGAAACTACAGTAGTGATTGAGACCATAAACTCATGTTTACAATGTTTACTGAGGTAATACATCAAGTGAGAAGTAGACTCATTTTCTCATAGACTTCTATACTTCTTTTTGCAACCAGAGGAGTCGCCCCCCCGCTGGCTGTTAAAAAGGATGCAAGTTTAAGTCACTTCCTCATTGGTTTCACTTCTCAGACCCCGGAGTTGCCCACTGCTTAAACCAAGTGAGAGTAGAAGAGCTATGAATAAAGAAAAGTCCGCTCGCTGCTGGGCTAATGTATGCAGTGAAAATGCCACAGGCTTGGCTAATAATGATGACTAGCCGCTAGGCTAATTTATGCAGTGTAAAATGCCATAGGTTTAAGGGAGCTAATAGTGGTGACTATATCTGAAACATACAGCAGTTTAGAAGCTGGGGAGCTGTCATCACTTTCTGCATTTTGTTGAACATTGTTCAACAAATCAAATGAGACGGTTATTATCCTTTAACAAATTAGTCAGCCATAACAAACATAACTTTGTGATTCCCGAGAAAAGCCAACTGAGGGTAAAGTGTTCATAGCTCAATTGTTCTGGGCTGTACGCCTTTCTAAATATCGTTGAGGACATTTGGGAAACTCAATCACATGGTTGAGCTAGCTTCCTATTCACATCCACTTCTTGCAAATTGCTCTTTAAAATGTCACCGGCTGCAGAGCTGCTGCGAGCATGCAAAATCTTTCCTTGAGGGAAGAATGGTGTGTAGCCTACTTTTGGCCATATGTGCATTCCCAGCTCTCTGAATGCCTCGGGGACAAACCACTAAAAGTAGCCTAATACTGATTGGGAAGGAAGCATGTTCTTTTTTTTTGACTGAGATACACTTTAAAATGTTCTTATTCCAACATTACTGTGCATATTCTGAAATAGGAGGAGGACAGAAAGAGCGAACGTAAAGGTGAAAGTCACATGTCCTTCAGTCATGAAGGTCATGACACATTTCATTATTATCAAATTTTGTGTACATTTTAATATCACCTGTTGAACTTATTTAGCCAGTCACTCATGAATCCCACTGTTTCATTGGTTGTAGGGTGCTGTCTTCTGCACCCTTTTTTTAACACTCATCTAGAGAAAGCTAGTGATGAATCATGGCGTCCATTAGCCCTCTGAGACCCACAATAGACCCATTTTTGTGTGTATTTTAGGGTGGTACAGGGTGTCTTTAGGGGGAGATAGCAGGTCAACAGTAGATGTCACATAGAAGTGGTGTACATCATCTGAAGGCTGGGAACCTGAAGATTAATTTGAGATGCTGCTCAGCACTGTGTTTCAAGATGTTCTAGTTATGAATCTGAAATAAACTGAATTATTGATTAATTAATTCAATTAAATTGTGAAAATGTATAAGGGTTTAAAACATTATGATAGAAGTATGTGATTTCCATTCCCATGCTCACTTATGTCTCATAAGTTGTTGCAGCATTTTTTAGGTTGATACCATTTATTACACAGATTTGGTGCTAAATTTAACAATGTTTACCACTCGAGAATTGATAAAAATGATTAATAATGCCTCCACTTCTGTGAAAAAAAAATGTGCATGCAGACTGAAATTCAACCGTGGTGTTCTGTCGGAAGATGCAGTGACTTAAACCCATAGACTGTATATAAGAAGTGGACGTAGTCACTGTGACGTCACCCATTGGTTTGTAGGCTATAATTTTGAATCCTCAAGTTTGGCATTTTCGCCATCGCCATCTTGGCTTTTGGCCGTCGCTATCTTGGTCTTTTGGAACCACAAGTGACACATGAGGGTAGAGCTAAGTACAACCGAACGCTGAATAAGACATTTTTAGGCGACCAAAAAGGTTATAATTAACTTTCATGAACTGAAAAAGACAATGTGAAAGGGTTGAAGTTGTAAGATGAAAACACAAACAACTCCCAGACCGGACAACGCCGTGGTAGCGACCTGTCAATCACGAGGTAGCCATGCCTTAAAGCATAATGGAAATTGCTCAGAAACCCTGTTATTGTCAATATACCTAGGAAAGCCATCCAACCTCTGAATGCTCTAGGTCTCTAGTTTGTGGCTGTAAAGTTTCAAGAGGCCGTGATTATCCAATGGATAACTTAGATTTAGTGGATATCTGTAACTTCATTCTAGCTCTAAAACTGAACCTGCTACAGCTTCTGAAAGACAGTAATAGTGTCGGTACTGTTTCTCAATGCTAGGGGTGTGCCGACCTTCATCTATTGTAGGTAATATACCTACTATGGATAAGTACCTCATACAACCCCACTTCAAAACATCTGAACGATCACTTTAAACTACAATTCTGGCCAGATCTTACACATTTCCCCTTTAAAAAGTTGGTTCGAGTTAATACCAGTCTCAGCGCTACTCGTGAGGATGCATGCAGACTTGCTGTAACAGGTTGCTGAGGGAAAACTCTAAAAGTGATGACTGTACTGTAAACTGCAGCATTTGAATGAACCCACTGCACTGGGTCTCGGTGTAAAAATGTAATCAAAGCTAAAGAAATAGCTTACAAATATATTACCATAAATGCATTCTAAGCAGTTCTATAAATTCTGTTAGTTAGTTATGGTTTGAAGAAGGAATGTAGCAGGCAAATGTCAAATCATGGTTTCCACAACAGATATTAGCACTGCTGAACTGCTGAGGCTCGACTATTTGGAATTCATATCTTTCCCATAATTTTCATTCCCCTCACATTATCACTCTATTTTCACTCATAACTTATTCATATATCTTCATAATTCTGCAGCAAACACGCTGCTACCGCAACCTAGGCAATGGTGCACTGAAAGTCTCATCATTACAATCAAATTCCTGAAAATATTTCACCTGAAGGGGGAAGGAACTGTAGGGTTAAGTTGGTATCTGTCCAAATAGAGTTGAATGAAGAGGACAAACCTAAATTATTTATATGCTGACTACCTTTTCATTAATCTCTGAGGACTAGAAAGTGCTTCACCTCTGCAGGAGTTAATAATAGCTCCTTTAAAGAAGTAAAAGGATGGGAGAGACTCCAAACTGCTGAGGCTCGGAGTAATAAGAAGTCAGTGAGTACCCGTAACCTTAAGGTACTGGACATGTTGCTGTCTTTTCAACATGACAAAAACAATCTCTGTGCGTGTGGTGACTGGGGTGTTTCTGCTTTAAAGGTCCCATATAGTAAAAAGTGACATTTTCATGGCTTTTATATTATAAAGGAGGTTTAAGTTCTACATAAATGCTGTGAAAGTATCGAAACACTCACATCCACAGAGAAGTCCACACAGCCCGTATTCAGAAACTGAACTTTTGAAACAAGCTGTCAGGATTTCTGTCCGTTTGTGATGTCACAAATCTACAATATTTAGACCATTTCAAAGTTTTAAACATAAACATTCTAAATGGGTCCCAGTTTATTTCCTGTTGCAGTGTATGTGAATGACATCAGCTGACAGGAAGTAAACATGGACCCAAGCTGTTGCCTAGCAATGCAATTCTGTTGCAATTCCATTGAAATGTACTAAAATGGAGCGTTTCAAACAGAGGGTGAATGCAGGTATATTCAAGCAGACAGCAGTTTTTTTAAACATTAAAGTATGTAAACATGTTCTAATAGAAACCCATTATACAAATATGAACCTGAAAATGAGTATATGTCCCCTTTAAGGCAAAGAATTCAAAAGTTCAAGCTCAGGATTCTCAAAATGACATTTCATTTCAAGATGCTCTATACGATATCCAGAGCATTAAAGCAGCAGTAGGCAAGATTGGAGCAAATCTGATTTTAAAAAGTTGTTTTTATAAAACGGTCACTACATCCTGACAGTAGCGCATGAGACAGGTAATCTGAAAAAAGTCATGTGCCTCTGTGTCCTCCTTTGTCAGTACTGTTTGCCATTGTTTCCACTGTTAACAATAGCACTGTTAGCTGGCTCAGCCGTTGCCATGTTGAGAGCCTTGCAGAGGCAAAAGGAGTGCTCCCAATCTCGCATTTAGCACCCTTAAATTTCTCTGATTTTTGTAACATCATAGAATTCCATAGCAGTACCACAAGGAGTCAGTCATTTCATGTGCCTCTCATCTAGATTTGATCTTTGATGTTTAATACATTTGGAACAACTATCATTGGGTTCACACGTCATCCACGCCGTTGTCAGATGTTTGATATCAGTTTATGGGTATATATTACAAGACATTTTCTTTTGAAGCAACTCAGAAAATGCAATTTGCAATTCATGCTGTGGTACTGCATTTCCCTGATCTCTACCACACTCAAGATGCAAGTGCGAAAAGTCACAAAAAGCTGAAGGAATGTATGCAGGGAAAACAATCTACAAGTGTAATGACTGCAGTGCTTAGCTGGCATGATCACATTAACCTCTGGACTCCCTGGGAAACTGTGATTATAGAATCAATGGTTATAATCAATGTGCATTTGCAGCATTGCATCGGTAGGAAAATCCTTTGTCCCAAACCACTGAGGTTCCTCTTATCATTTGATGTTCAAAGTTATCCTGCTACCGTCCTTCCTCTCATTTCTGAACATCTTTTTTGTCCCTGCGTTTTCTGAGCTGTCTCTCGTGGCTCACACCCACTCTGGCAGAGAATTGATAACGGCTTGAGGATTAACTTCAGAGACGCACCGCATGTGCCGAGAGTCCCCATGTCCCTCAGCTAAGGCATGAAGTCAGCAAAGGATAATGCTTTGTCCCCATGTAACGCTGGATGTCAAAGAACCACAGCTCAAAAGCTCATGGTTCCCTCATGGAATAATTCAGAAAAAAAAATGTAATCAACAACAAACCAAATATTCTGCTATATAAACCCAATAACAGCACTTTATATTGACCTCATACAAATATGAAGAGCCTACATATAATGTCCCACGAGATATCCAATAACAGAAATTAAATAAATATATACATACAGCCTGACGAGTACAAATGTAGTACACAAATTTAAACTAATTATACTAATTATAAAGCAAAATGTACAAATGCATCTGCTTATGTCAAGTAAAACATTGTATATCTGATTCAGTCTGTTCTCCCTATAATGTATGATTTTATGTGATGGAAATTATTTTCTTCTCCTGTTCCACACTTTAGAAATATAATCAGTAGAGCAAATTCATTTTAACGCATCATTGGGCAAAAATTCCATAGTAACCTTTCAGCATATTGTATTTCAAGTGTTCTGAGAGATAACTAGACTTCTGCACCTCCTCATGGCTCTGTTTTCAGGCTTTAGAAAATCTAGTCCCTGACGGGAGACTTTGGCCAATCACAGGTCATTTCAGAGAGAGAGCGTTCCTATTGGCTGTGCTCCAGCTGGTGGGCGGTGCTTGGTATATCCTCAACTGATCTCAACATGGCTGCCGGGTCACAAACTTTCTCATTTTACAGCTAAACAGTACACTACAAGATGATTCTGAAAACATTTAAAGAGAGAAATAGGCATTACAGTAATAGAATATTGATTCATATTTGATCAGCGCTGCCTAGTTTGACCGTTTGGTCAGAGTTTGCGAGTGATCGACAGCTGATGGAGACGGCAGCTGGGTGGCATCTAGTTAGAGTATGTGGATTTTCTTAGTTTTCAGAAAGTGGAAAGCAGAGGAGTAGCTTACCATATAGAATGTGGCTGGTATCCAATCTGTAGCAGTGCAGAAACTATCCTATTAACATGTTTTATCTCAGTGACATTACTGCCGACGCGGATTAGAGGCATAACATGAAAGTCACCTTCTAAGCATCTGCGGCAATAAATCTCTAAACATGCATTCATATCATGTAATTACACACATCATTGTAGTTGCAGTATCTCTCCTGACATAAGAGGATGTCCCAGTGACCTTGGCATGCACCGATCAGGTCACAATAGCACAGTCTTTCAGTTGTCCTCCCCGTCTCTTGAATAAACAAGACTATAGATAGAGCTGGTGAGACAAGACTGAGCAAGTGGAAAGTTAGTCCTACCTGGTGTGTCTGGCAGATGGTGGATGTCCACTCTCATTGGTCCCAATTCTAAAAAAAAACACCTCGCTGAATAATTTAGGATTATGTCTCCATTCATCATCCATCATGACAATCTCAGTCACTGCCACCCAAGCATCCTTTTTCTGTACTTAAGAGACAGATCATATAAAACAGGGAAACTGCAATGATGAATTCATCCACTATATGTGTTCATCCTGTGAGGAAACTGGCAGGTGTTCTTTGCAGATGTCAGTCAAATAAACCCATATGTTGTTTCTCAACTTGTTTGTCAGACCGGAGGAAAACAACCAATCAGAGCTGAGCTGGAGTCTGCCATCCAGCTGCCGTCTATGAGAGTCGGCTGTCAATCACTCGCCGATCAAACAGTCAAACTAGGCAGCGCTGTTCAAATTGGAATCAATATTCTGTTACTGTAATGCCTTTTTCTCGCCTCAAATGTTCCCTGAAACATCTTGTAGTGTACTGTTTAGCTGTAAAATGAGAAAGTTTGTGACCCGGCAGCCATGTTGAGATGAGTTGAGGAAATACCAAGCACCGCCCAACCAGCCAGAGCACAGCCAATAGGCATGCTCTCTCTCTGAAATGACCTGTGATTGGTCATGAGGAAGTGCAGAATTCTCTCTCAGAACACTTGAATTACAATATGCTGAAAGGTAATTATGGATTTTTTGCCCAATGATGCCAAAAAATATTCTGCCTACTGCAGGTTTAATGAAGTTACTTCCCCAAACAAAAGACACAAGAGAGGAGGGAAGAGTAAATCATGCCTACATGTGTGTTGACTCAGCAGCAACAGCATTAAATGAGAAAAGTTGATCTACAGGAGAATAAATACTTTTAAAGCAATGCGGAATACCTAATAACCTTACTGCATTATATTCCATTATATTTTTATATTGTGAATTGTCACCTGCCACATGAATTTTGTGTTTTCCTTTACATAAATAAAGTAATTTACACCTTAAATTGGTGCATAGATATTCACCAGAATGCAGAAAAATTAAGTGTTTGATACTCCCCCTCCCCCGACCCTCCACCCCGCTTAATATTATCCATTAGAAGAAAAAATTCCAAACCTCACTAATTTCTAAACCCTGGCTCTATTTTGGGCACCTGAATAATTTAAATGCTCGGCTTCCCACAAAATTCCACAAAATAATTTTCTCATTAAGAGATTATTTCAGTAAGTGTTTGGGTCTCTTGTGTGTAGCTTGTAGGAATTCCTTGGACAAAGTTAATCAAAGTTTCATGCAAAGATAAATGGTTACTTTTTGATGAGAAATGAATATGAAAGTATGAGCTTACCTTGAGAATCTAAAAGCGCTTAATTGCTGCCGGTTCAACCCGACAGAGAAAACGAGCTCCGTAACACAACTACTGCCAGTGTCACATCTTTTAAACTGCTAGAAAGAATAGGAGCATCATCTTTCATTATGTGCTGTTTACACCGTTATATTAACTTATTCTTCACGTCTTGGGCTCAGAGTGCTGAATGCATCAAAGCTGCCAGGTTTTCAATTAGTTGGGAACAGGAGGACGCCCAACTTCCTCCACCATAGAAGCAAAAAACCGTGGAGGCTCCATGAATCCCAAATGGCATGACAAATGCTGATGACTAATGTCTAAATAGCCTCATAGACCTGCACCACCTGCTTACCCAGCGAGGCTCACAGATGCCAACACCGAAATGAGTTCCTGCTCGAGGACAGAAATGATTTTAACTGGCACCCTGTAGATATCATGGATGTTTTTCAGCGTAGCCATGCCTCAGAACAAATCCACAACAAGACGTTTAAACTGTAATAAGAACAAAGTGACCCTCAGTCAATTTTTCAATTTCCTCAGGAGATTTAATTTTCAGTTTATTGGTCACTTTTCCTCGCTGTCTCCAGATGGCTCCTGCTGATCTCACTGACTACACTTGGAGCAAAAGCATACTGTAAGCGTTAAAGGTACAGTGTGTAGGATTTAGTGGCATATAGTGGTGAGGTTGCAGATTGCAACCAAGCGTGTCAGAGAACTACCGACACGTTCTCATCCCAACTCGTCACATACTGACCCTTTGTCAGACCCCTTGCCGTCACTTTTCAGTCGCACTAAACACGTGCTTAATGTTGTAAATTAAACAAAAACACTTGCTTAGGTTTAGGCAGCAACAGCATGTAGTTAGGTTTAGGAAGAAACAACATGGTTGGGCTTAAAATTGCTATATTTTTACAGTGCTAATGTGTTTTGACATTGTGAATACAGGACACGATGGCCGTGACAAAGCGTAGGTATTTGACACCCTGGGAATGAGAACGGGCTGGAACTACGGTGGCCTTCAGGTAATATAAAACCGTAATAGTCTCTCTCTAGAGCCAGTGTTTGGTTTGTTCATTCTGGGCTACTGTAGAAACATGGCGGACTCCGTGAAGAGGACCCGCTGGGTATGAAGGGCTCATTCTAAGCTAACGGAAATGTAATTCTTAGTTTCAGGTGATTTTACGCTAATGAAAACATAGTTATGGATATTATATTCCATTTCTGCCAATAGATCCCTCTAAATCCCACACACGTTGGACCTTTAAAGATGCTCTAATCAATTTTTCCATATTAACAATTGACAATTCTTTATTTATTTATCTTTGTATTAATTCCACTTTTCTGTTTACGCTTCCCTTTTATTCATTAATGTATTTGTTTTTATTAATTCTCAATTTTATATATTTATTTTTGCATGTTTTATTTATTTATTTATCTATTTCTGCACTTATTTTTTATTTATTTAATATTTCTTTTTGAATTTATGTATTTATTTATGCATTTATTTTTTTTCATTTCTGCACCTTTTCCCCTTACACTTCACCCCTCATTTATTTCCCTAAACTTATTTATTTCTGTATTCTTTTCTTCACACATTTATTTTGACATTTCTTTATGCATTTCTGCCTCATTATGCAAATGAGGGGGCTGTCACTCAATGTGTGTTATTGTGGGGCGCAGGGTGCATGTGCATGCATATTTTCCTACTTTTAATGGCATATTTATTTATTTATCAAGTCAATTATTTATTTATTCATTTATTTTTGATTATCAGCAGGTTCTGTTCTCCGTAGTATGTGTAATATGAAAAGGGAAGTGACCACGGAGCGTTATTACACCAACTCTGAAACACTCAATGTGTAAATAAACTGTTTGTTATAATATTTGTTCGCCATCAACTTTAAAAGGTGAAGACATGTCAATGGGTGAGTATTTACGGATTGTTGTGCTGCTTGCAAGTGTCTGAAAAATGAAATCATGCAGGTTTAAAAACCCACACCGGCCACATGTATTTTGTTTCTGAAAACTGCATCTCTACTGGAGTAGACAACTTGTTTGTCTAATTCAGTTAAAGGATAATTTAGAGTGACCCAAATATGTGTTCATATTATTCATGACTCAAATCTAAGATGTTCTACTAAATCTTATTTTACAGCGACCAGATGAAAATGGCTTAATTGTATATGCTCAAATTAAAATCTCCCATCTCTATTATTGTCATATAACTCAAAAAGTGGGCGTGCTGATAAAAGGGATATGTATAAATGCTGCATGATACTGCACATTTCAATTAAATCAAAATGTTTTTTCTCTCACTACTAAAGCGAAGGACAAGATGAACATATTTAATACTTCACAGTGCTCAGAAAAACTACTCCAGAGATTAGCTGTAACAGTGTGACACCACTTGGTGTTAGCATATGCAAATTCATGTTCCCTCTAATTCAATAGTAAATCATGCCCACGCAGAACAGGAGAGAATACTGCTGGACCTGAGTGGGGAGGTGAGCCTATCATTTGAGGAATCTCTTTTGCGATCGGTGCTGGCTTTAAATACCTCTGTTTAATTGCTGTGTCATGACGGGATAATTACTGTCATTCCAACCATTCAAGGGGACTAACAGGCCTGCAGACTACCTACCTAACACTTTTTCCCTGTTTGCATGGTTCTGCAGGGAGTTTTAGTTGCTGGTTGGCAGCAAAGTGAAAGTAAAATGAAATGAACAGAAGAGTCCGCTTGGCATTTAAAGAATAGTGGGTATGAACATTATGAGAGGGAGCGATGTGCGGCTTCAAAGCTCTTTGATTCCAGCTTTGGGTGACACTTTGTGCTAATGTATTCCTCACACCTTGCAACGGCACAGCGACACCATCCACGTGCCAGACATTTCATGGTTTAAACAAGGTTCCAATCCGCACTGGGAATAAGTGCATTCAGATCACAACGCTACCGTGCATCTGTAAAGAGGCATTTCACAGCTTTTGAGTGATAGTTAGTAGTAGTAGATAGTAGTAAGTAAATAATTACTAAATAATAATAAACACACGGCTCTTTTGAAAAGTGTAACTGAGAAAACTGCTCCCTCTCCATCCTCGTACAGCTTCCTGATGGTCACACTAGATATAATGACAGGAAATTAGAGCGACACGTGACAACATGCAGCAATTATGCTGTGAAAACACAGTCACAGTTTGTTCGTTACACTATTACACACAGTCAGGTGTAGTCAGGCCTCATGAAAGTGTTGCAGGTTGTGTGAACCAATCAGGACGGCGACTTTTACTTGTATTTACTATAGCCAGCAAGAGCAACCGTAAGTTAAAAAAAGAAGTCTGATTGTGCAGAAGTCTATGAGAAAATGAGCCTACTTCTCACTTGATTTATTACCTCAGTAAACATTGTAAACATGAGTTTATGGTCTCAATCGCTAGTTTCAAGTCTTCTTCAATACAGCATGATGTTCATTTAGTAAATTATGGTCCCATTTAGCGTCAAATAGACCGTAAAGCACCTTGGGATTGACAGGTTGCTACCACAACGTTGTCCGGTCTTGGAGTTGTCCGGTTCGGGGAGCTGTCCGTGTTTTCATCTTAGAACTTTAACCCTTTCACAGTGTGTTTTCAGTACATGAAAGTTAATTCTAATCTTTTTGGTCACCTAAAATTATTCAAAAACTATTCAGCATTCACTTATACTTAGCTCCACCCTCTCATGTCCCTTCTGGTTGCAAAAAAACAACATGGCGACAGCCAAAAGCGAAGATGGCGATGGCCAAAATGCCTAATTCGAGGCTTCAAAACGGCAGTCCTCAAACCAATGGGTGACGTCACGATGACTTCGTTGACTTCTTAAGTCTATGATTCATGCACGGCATCTGTGTGCTTGTGCGTGTGCATATACGTCCCTGTGACCAACTCATCGGAACATTGCTCAATAGCGCTACCAGTGGTCAAAAACTCCACAGGGCACCTTTAAGTTGAAGCAGTCAAGTTTATTAAGAAATCATCCAAGCTAAGTGTTGCCAAACACTGTTTTGAAAGTCAATTTGACTACGCCCGCTTCTTATTTACAGTCTATGATTTTCCCTCTTACCTGTAGTGCTATTTATCAATCTAGATTGTTTTGGTGTGAGTTGCCGTAGAGAAGTCTGCCTTGTCACCAATATAATGGAACTAGATGATGCTCAACTGGAAAGAGACAATGCTGTTGAGTTCTTCAAATGTATTTGTTTGGCACTTTGAGCACCGTCTAGTTCCATTATGTTGGAGAGGAGGCAGACAGCTCTACGACCGATATCTTCAATACTCGACAACTCACATCTCACATCTAGATTGAAGAGGAAAAATATGTATTTTTGATGTGTTGGTGAACTGTCCCTTTAAGCCTCAAGCCTTCAATTGTATTCTTTTAAAGGTGCAGTGTGTAGGACGGCATCAACAGTTTGGCGGCATCTAGTGGTGAGGTTGCAAATTGCTACCAACTGAAACTTCTCCTACGACCCTCTAGAGCCAGTGTTTGGTTTGTCTGTTCTGGGCTACTGTAGAAACATGGCGGCCGGCTCTGTGAAGAAGACCCTCTCCGTATGTAGATATAAACGACTCATTCTAACGTAACAAATATACAACGATTCATATTTTCAGGTGATTATACACTAAAGAAAACATACTTTTTAATTAATATTATATTCCATTACTGCCAATAGAGCCCCCTAAATGCTACACACTGTTCCTTTAAGTTATGTTGTCTGTAATAAATACACAGATGCAGTTGTTATGGGGCTGTTAAAAACCTCTGCACACCTTTTAAATGCAGTGTGTAAAACCTGCATTTCAATGCGATTGCTAAGGCATGGTGACGTGAGCTCATATCAACATCAGCTGTCCTGAGCGCTGCTTTCACAAGGCTGACAACTGATAGATATGCAGAGACAAAAAGATAAAGCATGCAGGGTTCCCAGTCGGATGGAGAAAGTGTTAGAAATAACATACAATAAAATACAAAAGCAAGGTAAAATGTCGTGAGATTCACGTGGACTGAAGAAATCAGCACGTTTCACAGAACTCTTGGCTGGCTACAATTTCACGCTCCTCTGCCCAGCTGAAGTGTTCAGTGACGCTGGATGTGTTTTAGGTCCTAAAAGGAGAGTGTTGATGGTAATATACTAAGCCATCGTTGATACCGCTTAAGGAATGTGCTTTGCAGTGCAACATGGCAACAGAAGCTGATCGATAACTATGCAGAGGGTAACAATCATGATCAATAATCTATTGTATCTACCTACACAGAGTACATACATTGTTACAAAGCACTGCACTTTTTTCTTCATCACAAAGCAGTGTTGAGGATGTAAAACAAAGTCTGTATTCATTTAAAAAAATCTTTACAAAATTGATTCAATTGATAATTGAAAAATGAAAGACCATATTTTAGCTTTGAGTGTATTTATCATTGCTTGGCATCTCAGTATTCAGGTCTATTTGTTTTTCAATGTATTGATACATTAGTGCTGAAGTGAATCCTTCATACAGAAAAAAAGGAAGCATTTCAGTAAGATCACTGAGGCAATATGCAAAAATGTTTTAAATTTAGTTTATGGGGTTATTTTACACATGCAATGCTGAATCAGTCCCGTGTGGAGGATGGAACCTGCCAAAGTAATACAAAAAAAATGAATAAATAAAAAAATGACTCAATAAATAAATACATGTCATTAAATATAGCAAAAAAAATATTAAAAATAAATGTGGCCATTAATTCATTGATAAACTGTGACATAAAAGGATATTTCTGTTTTAATTTGCTTCTTTATTTATTTATCTTTGTATTAATTATCCTGTTTAATTTTCCTTTTTATTTATTTCTATATTTATTTTTGTTAATGTTTAAATTTCTTTATTAATTTTTTGCATTTACTTTTTATTTATGTATTTATTTTGCATTTATTTTTTATTTAATTTATATTGATTTTTAAATGTATGTATATATTTATGTATTTAGGAAGAGAAACATCTTGTAGTGTACTGTTCAGCTGTAAAATGAGAAAGTGTGCTCCAGCTGGTGGGCGGTGCTTGGTATTTCTTCAACTGATCTCAACATGGCTGCCGGGTCACAAACTTTCTCATTTTACAGCTAAACAGTACACTACAAGATGATTCTGAGAACATTTGAGGAGAGAAATAGGCATTACAGTAACACAATATTGATTCATATTTGATCAGCGCTGCCTAGTTTGACCATTTGATCAGAGTTTGCGAGTGATTGACAGGCTCTGATTGGTTGTTTTCCTCCGGTCTGTGAAATCTTGCAGATGCTAATAGGAGCACTGGAGGACACTGGGGGACACAGAGGAACATTATTTTTTTTTCAGATTACCTGTCTTGTGCACTATTGTCAGGATATAGTGACCTTTTTATAAGAATAACTTGTTTTAATCCTAATTATTATTGTAGAGATGCGATGATGCATGGAATAACATGTGGGTTCATTGTTCAGCGCCAGAGGAGCCCTGTGACCTGTAAAGACCCTCTGCCACCCACTGCTGGACCTCTCTGGCCCCCATTAACTTCTGAATGATTCCTCAACAAAATCACTTTCATTTGTTGCCATTGTGCACTGAGTCAGTCAGAATGTGGTTCACCTCAAAGGAAAATCACTGGTACAACGATGTGAACACAGATAAATGGGTTTTGTTCTCGCTCATGAGCACATCTCGTCTCACTGCACATGATTTCAGCAAAACAGGACTCCTGCAGATCATCTATTTGTGGTACATATTTGATTTTGCAGATTATTTTTGCATGGTATGCAGCAGACAAACAACACTCTGTTTATAACTGGGTTTTATGAGCTCAGAGTGTTTATTCACGCTTAAAGCTGCAGTGGGTAGAAATGGAGCAAATATGATTAAAAAAAGTTATTTTCATAAAACGGTCACTATATCCTGACAGTAGTACATGAGACAGGTAATTTGAAAAAAATCATCTCTGTGTCCTCCGGTGCTCCTAACGACATCTGCAAGATTTCACAGACCGGAGGAAAACAACCAATCAGAGCCGAGCTGGAGTCTTGCCGTCTCTGAGCAGCTGTCAATCACTCGCAAACTTGTTGTAAAATTGTTTTTAGGAGCATGAAATTACTGCAGTAGTATTTGCCAAAATGCTTTGCCATGCAGGCATTTCACAGCCAGAACATTCACCTTGACACCCTCCTCCATTTAAAGTTTAATTTACTCATCATTTTCTATCTTCATATATATGACATATGCTGATTGTGCTGAGAGTTCTTCCTAAAGATTACCCCAATAACAAAACCATAAACCAGCCTGTGTGTTTCTCTTCTAAATGCTTAAAAAGAAAAAGAAAATCAAGATTGTACTGCCATCTAGTGGAGACACTACACATGAGCAAGAACGTCTGATCAAAGTGACTGTTGAAAGCATTTCTCAGTTCTCAGGGCTCCTCAGTCAAAAGTAGGGCTGTACCAGTCATGTTTGTTTTTGGTCCTGATCTCTTTAATATTAACCTACCTATGATTCCACACCTGGTCTGATATTTATTTTGATATAGGAGTGGGTCAGTGGTGATTTTGGAATATTTTTAGGGATGCTCAAGTACACCTAAATTCCATCTCAAAAATACTAGAAAAACCTGAGGAATCCATTGGTATCAACCATGTTATGCTAGCTTGTCGAGAAGGAGGCTAAATAACGCTCCGAAGTTAATTAAGTTAAATTTTGGCGAGAGAAAACTGGCATAGCTATTTTAAATGGGGTCCCTTGACCTCTGACCTCAAGATTTCTGGATGAAAATGGGTCTTACGGGTACCCACAAGTATCCCCTCTTTAAACATACCCACTTTATGATAATTATATGCAGTTTTGAGCAAAAACAATGCCGCGTTTTGCAACCCCAAAATTGCTGCAACCACTTCTGAGACATAATAGAGCATGGCCATCATATACCTATTCTATCATAATGTTCTAAACCTGTATACACTTTGTTGCTGTATAAGGACATGTTGCAGAAATTACATTTTTGCTAATATTGCAGATAAATGGCAGCTAGCAAGGTCTGCTATATGTTAGCTCTGACTCTTTGAATCTAATATACATGAATTCAATAGAAATATTAAGTTATTTTTTAAATGTAGTTCAAAATACACAATTACTAAGTGGTATGGTAAGGACACACAATAAATATTTCAGTAGAAAAGGTGATCTTAATCTTGTTTTTCTTAATCATGACCACCTATGTGGGTGGCCCAACCTGTCATCCACGTGCTTCTGTTTCCATAGAAACTAGATTTGTTTGGCTTTGAATAAAACTTTTACTATGGCATTTCTTCAGTGTCGCGGTAAAGATACAGAAGAGTGGGACAGGTGCATTACGATGAAAAAAAATCATATAAATGATTTGCAAACAAATAAATAATTTTATATAGTGTACAGTAATATGTATATGAAATAATTCCATTTGAAATGTCTTATTATAATTGAATTAGCTCTTTTTAAGCATCTCAATATTGAGAAAAAAGTGGTGTTTCGGTCCATAAAATGCTTCATATATTTTATTAAATCACATTATTTAATAATCATTTTTTATGTCAAGATGGGAAATAACACCGTGTATATATTTATGAAGCATTGCACTGCAAAAAACACACTAAAATGTGTATTATTTCACTGATTCCATACTCTTTCATAAAGCCTTAGAAGAGATAATGTCCCCACGGACTACACTACCCAGCGTGCACCAGCCCTTGCGGAAGTTGGCTCCGATTGGCTGACGTGACCCCGCCCCTGCTACTCCCGTCCGGTTACTGTTTTACTGCAGAGAGAGGAGCTGAATCTGATATCGAGAAGAGCAAACAACCTCAGAGCTGTCAGGAAACAACAGCATGGCTACACACGCTGCTAGCATGTGCTGCCGCTTGTTTGACAGACAGCACGGTATAACACATGTCAGGAAACTCTTGGTCCGGTGCGTTAACGGGAACATCCAGCGGCTGTATTCCGGTGCTACGCAGAAAGAAAACCAGCTTGAACTTGGAGACTCGACTTCATCTGCTGCCAACTTCACCTCATCTCTGAAAACCAGGTCAACACAGGTAACTAACACTGACTGCAACACACTGCCTGCAAGCTCTACTGTAGGTCTTCACTGTCTAATCTCAGGCTGGTTGGAGTTATTAGTTAATGTTAGTTATAATGACTAAATGCATGTCAGGTGACAAGTTGTGTCAGTTTGTAATGTAGCCACAACCTCTGTCCAGTTAATGGCCCAATAAAGGCTCAACTAGCTAACTAAACATTAAACCAACAAGTTAATGACTGACGTTACGACAGTTTGTTTGTTTGTTTATTCAAGATTCAAGATTCAAGAGTTTTATTTGCCATTTGCACCTTTAATAAGTACATGTGAATTCTGAGCAGTTGTGTAATTGATTTGGGAGTCAATTCCATTCTTGCATTGCTCTGTATGTTGCTGTACTTTGACCTGATTTGGTTTTGGATCTTGTTAAAGTAAAACAACCTGCAGCAGCATGCCTTGTGGAATAATTGTGTGTACCTGTACTAAAGGATAGTTTTTTGTAAAAAAATAAATGGAGTCTTTGTTGTTATGACATTCTTAATGAAAACCATCAATGAACTTCACTTCAAAACAAGAGAGACATTTATGCATTTTAAAAACATTTGTTCTCCACCCACAAGAAAGAGCTACACGTGCCGCTTTATTCTGGACTAGTTGCAGTTTTCTTATATTACCTGATGAAGTATTGGACCAAACTGCTGAGCAATAATCCAGATGAGATAAAACCATCCGTTGTGGCCGATTTTTTGCTGCACATCTCTTAATTACAGATAAACTCTTTCCCAATTTTTAGTTACCACTCTCTGTATGTGTTTATCCCATGATAATTTACTTTCTATGATAACTCCAAAAGGTTTGTCTTCTTCTACCTGCTTTATTAACATGTTATTTATATGGAGATCAAGCTTTGGTTTTGAACATAAAGAGTAGTTTGTTCCTATTACAACACTGCTTGTTTTAGACTCATTCAAAATAAGTTTATTACGACAGTGGTGTAAAATGGTTTGCCAGAATGTTTTTTTTTACACCAGTTTAACTAAGTTAGTTGCATATTTCTTGCATGGCTGGACATAATTTTAGCCCCAGCTCAACCTGAAGTTGTTATTCATTTACATTCAGGCAGATAACAGACAGCCTTTGCAGTTTGAAGTTCATTGTTCAGCTAGTAGTGATGGGAATTCAGGCTCTTTTTATTGAGCCAGATTATTTGGCTCAGCTCACCAAGAAGAGCCGGCTCTTTCGGCTCTCAAAGGGCTCTTCGTTTTACCACTTCTGCCTTTTATAATTCAGCCAAATTTAGCGCACTTTTGACCTATGATTAGTATGTGTGCAAATATATCACTTAAATTATTCAATATAATTATACTAAACCTTATAATTTCCAGAATACCATAACTTTACATGCTGCTTCGTTTCCGACAGTCACTCATCTTGTCTGCTATTCGTGAACCGCACTCCTCTCTCTCTTTCTCTCCTCCTCTCCCTCCTGCTCTGTACCTGTAGACCGTCAGCATGCCGCGCACCCCCTGCTACTCCCTGCTTGATGGTATGATCCTTGTCTGTCATCACCTGATTGGTCACACGGACGTCATTAACACAACATTCAGTCACAGTCAGTGCATGAAGTGCCCGTGGCGCGGAGAAGATAGTCTTATCATTCTGCCTTGAATGAATTAAAAAAAAAAAAAAAAAAAAAAAACGACTCTCGGACAGAAGCCGGCTCTTATCGTTCACTTAGAAGAGTCGGTTCTTTGAGCCGGCTCGTTCGCAACTGACACATCACTATCATCTAGTTGCTTTGTCTGTCTGCCTGGCAGAGACTTGTACCATCAGTGTCAGGGTGAGTGAACTAGGAGAATATATTTTTGGGTCTTTCTGGGAAGTAAAGATGGCTGTTGTTGAAGGGATTTTTGGGCCCTTTGGAATGATATCCAGAGGACCCATGAATTTAAACTATTAGCCTCATAATAATGTTGTGTCTCTACACAGAAAGAAATGGGTATGCATAAATATTCAGTATCTGGCTGGGTCCTGTGTTTGTGACGTTTAACCTACCGCTTAGTCACATGCTTTATGCTGACAACTTGTGACACAACGGTGGCCCACTGTTGACAATCAAAGGTCATGAACCGTTTACAAAGACATGGGCAACTCCCTGTGTGTTGATACAGCCCAGTTGCACAGCAGTTTGTGAAACAATCACAAAATGTATTGTATAGATTTGTGTACATAGAAATGAATTTCACATTCTTTTTGTGATAGTCATCATAACATCTATTTGTATGTAATCTACAAAATTGTGAACCAGGAAGTATGAAGAGGATGTAGGGAAGAGGTCATGGTGTTCTTTTGGGTAAAAAAAACACAGGACATTCGCCCAGGAGACCGGTGTTCGTGTCCTGTGTGAAACCACAAATCAAAGTTGATTTATTTGTCACGGAACTTCCCTACTTAAGTTACAACATTTCCGGAGTTATTTTAACCCAAACCATGATCTTTTCCTAAAGCTAACTAAGTAGTTTTTGTCACGTAACTTCCGTACTTAAGTTTCACCATTTCCAGTGTTATTTTAACCCAAACCGTGATTTTTTTCCCCCCTAAACCCTACTAAGTAGTTTTGTTGCCTAAGCCTAACCAAGTTGATCTTTTCCTAAACCTAACTAAGAAGTTTTATTTTGAAAAGACTGGAACGCAAATTGACATGTTGCTGGACAATATTGCGAAACAAGACATGGCAGTGCTAGTGTACCCTCATCATCAGCTATTCCTATGTGACCGATCACTTCCACAGTGCCAATGTCCTGTTGTCTTTATCCCCAGGAGAGGCTCAGGGATGACAGCATACTACCCTTTTCAGCGTTCTTGACTGACAACTTTGGCCGGAGACACAGCTACCTGCGCATCTCCCTGACTGAGAAATGCAACCTGCGCTGTGAGTATAGGTTCTCACTTTGCCATATTAAAGATGTCCTTTGGTTTATTTTCCCCAGTGCTTATCCAGCTACTTGAAGAAACCACAACTGATTCAGATTCAGACAACTTTATTGATCCCAAGAAGGGCAATTCATTTACAGTTTACCCCATCACAAACACACAGACAACATCCAAAATGTTATGTCAAGCACAGATCAGTGAAACAGACAAACAGAGGTTGGTGAACGACAGCAGATAAGTTAATAAAATATAATAAATAGCAATTAAATAGATAAAAAGAGAAAATGAATAGATCATAAATATACATTGTTACATGATTTATCATGTAAGGGAACTGTCATTAAAAATCTCACTGAAAATGACTTCCATCTGAGTTTAATAACCTGAGAGCAGAAGGAATAAAAGATTTGGAGTAACGGTTAGTTCTCCTCAGAGGTGCCTGATGACGGCGGCCTGAAGGCATCAATGAGAACTCATGAGATAGAATATGAAGAGGTTGGCTGATAATATTCTTTGTCTTCTTTACCACCTGATTCTCCCAGAGGGAACACAAGTCTCTTTGTGTGTCTCCAGTAATCTAAAAGAACGAGCAGGGAGGCAGGGAGGCATCCGATTGGTTCTTTCCAAGCGGACCGCGAGGCAGTGATTGGTAGACGTTTTTACAGGATTACAGCAGCTACAGATGACGGCTCTTTTCCGGTCCTTTTTCAGAGCTCATAAGTAATGGATCGCTGTCGGGGTGTAAAGACCATTTTAACCAATATAACAAATGGTCGCTGACATTAAAAGAGTTCAGCTTCCTCAACAAATAGATTCTCCGTTGACCTCGTTTGACACCGTATTAATATGAAACCTATACAATCCAACACAGTTCCAAGATATTTATACGACTCCACAATCTGAACATCTTCACCGTGTATGACACTAACCTTGTGTTCAGTATTGTGTCTGGAGTCAACAATCATTTCCTTAGTTTTGGAAACATTGAGGTCAAGATAATTATCATCGCACCATTTGACAAACTCATGGAATGCAGGACCGTGATCAGACTCTGAGCCTTGAAGTAAAGATAAGAGGACAGTGTCCTCAGAAAACATAACAAGAAGCCTGTTCTCCTGAGAAGATCTGCAGCTGTCGGTGTACATGACAAATAGGAGTGGTGACAACACACACACACCCCTGAGGTGAACCTGTGTTTGATACGGACATCTTGGACATTTGTCAATTCACATAAGCAAATTGCAGAGGATCGAGTTTTCCATTAATAGAAGACACAATAATATCCTTTAAAATGTTGATGATGTAAGTGCCACAGGTCTGAACTCCCTTAGTTCTTTGGGGTTTTTTGATTTGGGAATAGGTATGATGGTTGACATCTTCCAGATTGTAGGAATCTGGCCAAGATGGTGAAAACCCCCCTGAGATGGTCGGCACAATAATGCAGAGTACGCATTACGTCACAGATGACGTCGGGACCAGCAGCTTTCCTAAGCTTAACCGTTTTAAATAAGGCTGTGACACATTCCTGAGAAATCACAATTTCATTTAGAAGTTCGAGGGATTTTCTACATAAAGAGACACTTTCACTGAAGTCAGACCTTTCAAAGCGGGAGAAGAAGGAGTTGAAAGTGTTGGGCAAATCACAGTTATCCACTCCACTAATGGATTTTTTGGTCTCAGTGTATTGGTTAATGGAGGCCATATTCTTGATACCTTGCCCGGCTGCTCTAAGGCCTCCACTGCTATATTGTGCTTCAATTTTTTCCTTATACTTTTGTTTGGCCTTCCTTATTTCATTTCATACTTCTCTAGAAACTGCCTTTTTCTCAAGAGGACTGCTGCCACTATTACCACCACCACCACCACCACAACTCTTACTGATGGGGAACACAATTTTTATAGAGGTCAAGGTCAGCTGGAGTCGGAGGGATTCAAAGATGCTTCAGCAATGGGATGTTTGTTGACAAGACTGCCAATTCCAAACATCATGACCAGGGTCTGAACTGAAGCACACGCCACCCGCCAAATGCGGGTAAATTGTTGGCAGTGGTGGGTGAAATCATCCGGACATCCGCAGGGAAAATGCTAGTGATGGGAATAGAGAGCCGTAGTTGTCCGATTCTTTGGCATCTCATGCCTCTGTGTCTATTGATTCCTCTTATTCATGCTTTCCGACAGTTCCGCATGCACAATGACGCACATGCACTTGTTAGGACCCTCCGGCGTTTTCTACTTTCATGTTTCGGCTCTCTGTGGCCAGCTGCGGTTTGTTTTGGTGAAGGATATGGAATGGTCACGTTACTCTGACTAGAACAATAAAAGCGCTAACTTCCTTCTATCTCAGTAAAAAAAAATAAAAATTGCGATACATAGGTGAATACATTTTTTCCCCACCCCTAATAATAATAGTATTATATTATAAGCTTATAAAATAAGTAGATACACCTGTGTAGCACTTTCAATTCCCACCAGAGCCCCACTTATTGGAAAATATGTGTAACTTGTGATAATGTAGGATAAAAGCATCTTTGGTATCTTATTTATACCATTTCACCGTCTTCTCATTTTCAGGTCAGTACTGCATGCCCGAGGAGGGCGTGAAGCTCACACCGCGGGGCCAGCTGCTGTCCACCTCGGAGGTACTGACCCTGGCTCGGCTCTTCGTCCACGAGGGGGTGGAAAAGATCCGCCTCACTGGAGGAGAGCCCCTCATCAGACCTGACGTGCTGAATATCATCGGTAAGGAACGAGTGAAACGTTTGAGTTAATAGTGGCTGTTTATTTCAGCTGGTGTCGAGGTGTATTAAGTTGTGTTGTCCTTCATGATTCTGGTATTCTGCTTGTCTGTCGCAGTAATTCACCATCATTTATTTAGAAACACGGCAGTGACCACCGTTTCTTAAGATTGTGGTTTCTTTTTTGAAATCATAAAGATAGAACTTAGAAAGCTGTTCTGAGTTGTTTCAACACTTATAACTGACTTGTGGCAAACACAAACTGTTTTATGCGGTTTACTATATGACTAAGTAGATAGAAAAGTGGAAAGTGACAGTCTTTTCAGAGAACTTATTCAGTGTTTGGTATCCAAGGCTATCCGTGATTCATGTTCTAACCCTGTTGACTAGACTGAAGTTCTTTAAGAGAGGAGCAGGACAGATTCTCCATGCATGCCTTCAGCTTAAGAAGTACTCGCGGAAGGGAAAACGATTTGTTCCACCACTGCTATGTGCTTAGTCTACTGACACATTACTTCATTGTAATTTTACAGCCTGATTTGTACATGAACCGTTTCAGTTTCACACTGACAATAGTGCGAGTTTGAGCAACATTAAAGCATGACATGGATGAACAAAGCAATGTGGTGTGACCGGTGGGTAATGTCTGTGCAGAAAGAGGATCAGATCACGGGCTGCCAACAGCCCCCCTCCTAAACAGCAGCAATTATCTCTGTGTCGTGTGACAAGCTCCCACTGTGACCTCACATGACCCTGTTTACTGGAGTTTACTGAAGTGAATAATTTGCATCAAGTGGAAACAGTAACCAGAATTGACCTGCTGTATTTGTACCAGACCTCTGTAGCTCGCTGCTCATCTCTGCTTGAGGCTAGCAGCCCGAGGCTACATTAACTGCTACTAGCATAATTCACACAAATCTCCAACCGAACCAGAGTATACAAGCAAAGAGACTAAATTCTGGTGCTTTTTTGACAACAGCGCCGAACGCCAATGAGTCTGTGGCCGTGGGTGTATAAAGAGACGTCTGTAAATCAGAGGATCATTTGAGGTAAATCCCAGTATTCCCAGTACCAACACTTAAATAGCCCTCGTTTAAATCATTATGTACCAAAAGTTGTAAAATGAACTAAAATCCAAATCCAAAGTTATTATCCTTGGCGTAATGAACGTGCATCAGACCCACTGGACTGCACCGCCCTGTACGCTTATGACATATCCGGTTCTGCCAGCTTCCCTTCTAGCTGTATGCGGCTGTAATAATGGATATATTGGCTGTAAAAGCTAACTTGGCTTCATCTGTTGCTAGCTCTCCCGTCAGCTCCGTTCTCTTTATACATCCATGGTCGGCTCCGTTGGGGCCGTTTGAATGCATTTAACATAAATGTCAGTATATGGATGCTCTACAGTTGCGGAGTTACGTAGATGAGAGTGACGGCTGGCTTGAAAGCCGGTTACCGCAATACGATAACGTTTCCTGTCCATCACAGAGCTCTGCTCTGCTCTGCTTTTCCTGGCAAAGTGTGAAACCCAAAGTGTTTCTGTACTTTACTGTATGTGTAGAGTTTACCACTGTGGATTTAAAATGTGAGTGTGCAGGTCTTATCCCCGCGGGTCTCCTCCATTTTCAACTTGCACATTTCGGTTCACTTCGGCCGGCTGCGGTTTGTTTTGGTTGACGGATACGGAACAGATATGACGTCACGTTACTCAGATTACAACAATAAAAGTGATAATTTCCTTCTACCTCTGCATAGACTCAAATGAAGCAAATATATTGAATCTGGCAGTAAAAAACTCAATATCCAAATTTTCACAGCCCTGGTACTTATCACCACAGTTTTCTCTCTCTGACTCACTCTCACCCTCCTTTCTCTCTCTTCCTTGTTCCCATGTTCGCTCTACCTCTACAGAAGAACTGAGGAAGCTGGAGGGCCTGAAAACCATCGCAGTGACAACCAATGGCATGAACTTGGCTCGGCTTCTGCCCAAGCTGAAAGACGCTGGCCTTGACCTGATTAACATCAGCCTGGATTCACTGGTCCCTGCCAAATTTGAGTTCATTGTCAGGCGGAAAGGTACAGAGAAGTATTTGACCCATAATGTCAGACGCAAGACTGAAAGGAAGGTCTGTCCAAAACCACAAGTTGAGGATTGGCCTAAATCAATACTGTGTATATGTGTATATGTGGCTGTTGTAGTGGGAAGGAGCTTTTGACACACACACACAGAGTGGAGATGACAGCAGGGCAGAGCTCTGGGTGGTTGGTTTCAAGAAGGTAGAAACAGATGGACCGACTGAGATGAGGAAATAAAGGAGAGAGAAAGGAACGATGGCAGAACTGGCACATGGAAAGGAGCATTCTCGGAGCCAGTCCTCTTCCATAACACCTGATGTTTAAAGGTTTAGCAGACATTTGGTGTGTGTGGTATGGCCTGAAAGAAATCTTGTCTCTTAGCCTTCAGTAAGCTTATTTAGGATTTTAAGCACAATACATGTGGTATGTAATTGCGATTATCAGAATTGGAGATGATTAAACATAAGCCTCTCCTCCTACAGAGAAGGTTACCAGCCAGTGTAAGTCTGCCCGGATTTGTGGGTTTTGTGCAGATGAAAGGAAACGATGAGTCTGACCTTGGCAGTTTGCTTTTTAAAAGGCTCTGGCTGCCGCTGAGAGATTAGTTGTATATGTTTACATATCAGCGGTTTGAGGCAAATCAGGGGCTTAGTCATATGTTAAAAGGCAGTGAAGCTGAACTTTGGTTGTAAAGGCCTGTGAAGTTGAAGCAGCCCACATTTCAGACGCACGCACCACTCAGCTCTCCGGTTGTCGTACGGCTCGATACATTTCTACCTAAAACCTCCCACTATTCACACACCAGCTCTACTTGAATTGGTAGCACAGAATTAATAAATATCAAGGTATGATTAATGTGCCAAATGCAAAATGTTGACATGTTATCCAACTATAAACATTTCATCCATCATCAAATTCAATCAACTTCTTTTTTTCTTTTAAAAGACTGAAGCGGAAATTGACACATGAAAACACACGAAAAATGAGGAATAACTTTTCTTAAGATAAACAAACCGTTGTGTGAGGATACGTTGGGTTACTGAAGCATTCTTGGAATGACAAAGATGCCAGGGAGGAGAAAAAGGTAAAAGAAAGTAATGTGACCAAGAACTATTTTCAGTGAAAGTTTCCCCGTGTTGTATTTATGACTGTTGCGAGGACCATTGACCAACTATTTATGGACAAGGCTGTTACTTCCCCTTCATGCCAAAACTGCTGTGGCAGCACAGTGTTGGAACAAAATTGCTGAATATAATATAATTCATTCATGTCCTGACACTTTGCACACAAACGTTACAGAATCACTTAGCTGCTTCCTGATTTTCATCCATCATCAAATTCAATCAATTTCTTTTTTTCTTTTTTTTTTTTTTTTTAAAGGATTCCACAAGGTGATGGAGGGCATTGATAAGGCTATTGAAATGGGCTACAACCCTGTAAAGGTATTTTGTTCATTTTCTTTCAAACATGCTTTTACCCAGAAATGTTTACTATATTTAAGTTTAGTTTAGGGCTGTCAACGTTAACGCAATAATAACACGTTAAACGCAAATTAATTTCAAAGCCACTCAACGCAACTTGCGATTTTTAAGTTGTAGCAGACCCAGTTTCAAAGAAAAACTGGCATGGCCATTTTTCAAAGGGGTCCCTTGACCTCTGACCTCCAGATATGTGAATGAAAATGGGTTCTTTGGGTACCCACGAGTCTCCCCTTTACAGACATGCCCACTTTATGATAATCACATGCAGTTTGGGGTAAGTCATAGTCAAGTCAGCACACTGACATGTTATGATTTAAGCATATTTTTTATGCTAAATGCAGTACCTGTGAGGGTTTCTGGACAATATTTGTCATTGTTTTGTGTTGTTAATTGATTTCCAATAGTAAATATATACATACATTTGCATAAAGCAGCATATTTGTCCACTCCCATGTTGATAAGAGTATTAAATACTTAACAAATCATCCACATTTTAAGAGATAAAAAATGTGCGATTCATTTGCAATTTAATCGCGATTAAATATTTTCAGCGATTGACAGCCCTATACATTTTATTTGTTTTTATATTTTTCTTAATTTATCTTTAAAAAAACATCTCTTTGGTTGTCAATGTGCCTGTTTCTTGCATCTGTGCGTATGCTTTTGTTTGTTCATATTACGTTTTTAGTGACCTTTATATAAAACAGATGTAATACGGAGGATGTTTAGTGTAAAACAAAGTATTATGGTTACTCAGGCTGTTCTCATACCCCGTTTGTAGCTATGCCTACAAAAGGTAATGCACTGCAATTCGTTTATATCCCACAAAATTAATTTGTATATATTCCACATAATTGCGAAACCAAGAAGTATAAAGAGCAACAAACGCCATGTAGGGAGGAGGCCGGGGTGGACGGGTGGATCGGACTTTCCAGTGTGAAACTAGAAGTCAACGTTGATTTGTTTGTCATGTAACTTTGGTACATAAGTAACACCACTTCTGTAGTTGTTTTGACCCAAACAATGATCTTTTCCTAAACCTAACTAAGTAGTTTTGTTGCCTAAACCTAACCAAGTTTATTTTGAAAAGACTGAAGCGGAAACACATGAAAACACACGAAAAATGAGGAATAACTTTTCTTAAGATAAACAAACCGTTGTGTGAGGATACGTTGGGTTACTGAAGCATACTTGGAATGACAAAGATGCCAGGGAGGAGAAAAAGGTAAAAGACAGTAATGTGACCAAGAACTATTTTCAGTGAAAGTTTCCCCGTGTTGTATTTATGACTGTTGCGAGGACCGTTGACCAACTATTTATGGACAAGGCTGTTACTTCCCCTTCATGCCAAAACTGCTGTGGCAGCACAGTGTTGGAACAAAATTGCTGAATATAATATAATTCATTCATGTCCTGACACTTTGCACGCAAATGTTACAGAATCACTTAGCTGCTTCCTGATTTGCTACACGTGACTAGTTTCCTCATTGCTCTTTGCATGCAAACAATGTTAAGAAAAACAAAAAAAAACTGCTGTTTGTGCTGCTGTGTCACTGGAGGTTTGGGAATGCAAAGATGCCATAACCATTATTTTGGTCTTAGAAAATAAGAGTTCTTCTGAGGGGTGACAGCATGTTGTTTTGTTAAACTGGTTAGCTTAACGCCACTGACAAAAGGGACTGGTAGAGGGATAGGTCAGATGTGGAAGAAAACTCAAATGTTCGATTACTGCTGTTGTTTTAAACTTTCACATTTTTTTCAAATCTTAAATATAACTAGACAGCACCACTCTGGAGGAGATACAGTCTCCTTTTAAACAAGTCTCAGTCAAAACCGAGTATATGTCTGGACCGTGTGCGGTCAGTCTGTGGCTTTGTGGCTAAATTGTTGCGCGAATAGTCAGTGGTCATTTCTATAATGTTAAATCCAGCGGTACATGTCCACCAGGTCAGGCGAGGACACTAATGGGACGCGCTGCTCCACTCGACTGGCCGTTCAGACGGTGACGTACCCAGTCTTGGAATGCACCTGATTGGCCCCTGGTTTTCTGCTCACCGTTTCAAACATGAAACAACGTGGCGGCCTGCTCGTAAACTGTCTGTTATTCCGTCTAAACAATCCACCAAAATCTACTTCTGAAAACATTTTAAGTGAGAAATAGGCTACGCCACTGCTGAATCCCATTTAGTTTTAGAATTTGATTTGTTTCGTGAACCGGACGCGTCGCGCTAGATGGATTCATTTGCATAAAAGGACTGTTCTTCGCCTTTTCATTTTGAAAGAGCAACAGCCAATGAGGAAACTCCAACACTCAGCCGACCAATCCTGTAACTTCATCACTCAGTCAGTGACAGACTTTTGTGTTTGTAGGGTTGGCCCTCTGCGGCCCGGCAAAAAAACAAAAAACAAATCCCAGGCTTCTGAGGAGACGGATGTGCAGTCAAGTGATCAGTGGCCTGTTGTTGTGTGTTGCCCTCTGTAGGTTAACTGTGTGGTCATGCGAGGCCTCAACGAGGATGAGCTGCTAGATTTCGTGGCGCTGACGGAGAAGAAGCCTCTAGAGGTGCGCTTCATCGAATACATGCCCTTCGATGGTGAGTGCTCCTTTCCCACAATGTCTCATCATTACACAGGTCTGGAACTGTTATCTGAAGAGTCCGATTACATTCATCTGTAACTGACCTTGCTCTGCTCTTGTATATGTTTTTAATATACAATGTTCAGGTAACTCTTATGGATAATGGATAGTTCTGATTTTTTTGAAGTGGGGTTGTGAGAGGTATTTATCCAGAGTACCAGCACAGGAGCAAAGCAATGTACTGCTGTGTACGGGGGCAGCAGCAAAAACGGATTCTAGACACCTGGGGGTGTCTCAAATACCTCTGTGGCTCAGAGGTTGAGCAGGTCGTCCACCAGTGGGAAGGTCGGTGGTTCGATTCCTGGCTCTTCCGGTCACATGTTGAAATGTCCCCCACTCAGCACCGCCTGGTTTTCTGCAAATTCTAGGATTTTAAGACGCTCCTTTTCCTCTCATGTGTCTGTTCAGTTCTGCTTGCTGAAACCTTACTGAGTGATGTGCTACTACACACATAAGTCACTGGTTGTTGAATTGCCTATGGGGTGAAAGATGCCATAGCGTGTTATATGCTACCCCCTACACCGGCCTACAGTGCCTTTTCTCCTCT
>CAKAOH010034755.1:52637-149340 GCA_916701665.1 Sebastiscus tertius
GTTGCTGGAGGCTTGTTTAGCATTTATTCTCACTTATAAAAAATGAAATATTCTACAATCTTTCTCCTGTGATGTCTGAACTTTGTACACTGCGTCTGAAAGGTGAGTACTGCGTGATTCCACGACACAGTGTGGGGGGGCACAGAGAAAATCAGGTTGGCCTGTCACGTCCAAGACCAAACATCTACTTCTAAGACTCTGAAAGGCAGATATCAACCACATCATGCACCACAGTTTAATCCTACAAGCCTTCTACATTCTGACATGTATATTTATCTTCTGTCTTCACTCTTGTTCAGATTTGTCGACCTTGTTTTTAGCTGCATTTCTATTTCCGTCGTACAATAAGAGCAAAATAACCAGAGTCAGCCTCCTGGTAGCCTACAGTATGTGTGTAGGTCTACTCATACCTGGACAATCAAGCTGATTCTGATCAAAGGAGACAAACAGAAATGGCATGGCATGGCATAACATAACATAACATGGCATGGCATGGCATGGCATGGCATAGCATAGCATAGCCTGGCACGGCGGCCACATATTCACACACACAGCTGGCAGCAACATCTGCATAAAACCCAACTTGTACACCAAACATAAACTATACCCAATAAACAATAATCATGAAATAGGCCATTAGTCCATAATTGAATAATTAAATGATCTTACTGTTGATGATTCCAGCAGGAGACGACGGGGCTTCTTGGTGTTGAACACTGAAATGACTTCATAGTCCCTTTCAAATGTGAGCAGGGACAAAGAGTCCAGTCTGATGTGATGCCCTGATGCCAGAGTTTTTCACCAGTAGGCCTTGTTATGGGTACAGTAGGGTGATGAGGGGCATGTTATGCACCCCGTCTAGGTGGGGGTAGGAGCTCAAAATAAAAGTATAAAGGACGTTCCCTCCTCCTGTCCCCAGACTACAGCCGCAGGACTCAATTTTAAGTTTAATAAACAAGATATACTACTTAAAATCAAGTTGACAAACAATAAAATGAAACAATATAACTCAGGGTGAACAAAGGCCAAAGTATCTGACTAACCCTGAACAAAATGAACAAGCAAACACAATGACAGTTCCTAAATGTGGCTCCCTAGGATACAGCAGAAACAGGAGAAAAGATGGCGGTTCATCCGGACCACTGAAGACTATCTTAAGCAACAAAGAAAACCTGCAACAAGTTACACAATTAGGAAGCCGACTACGCCACTAAGGCTACTAATTCAACTGTAGATCACAGCTTTAACACAAAGGTTTGGAGGCTGAGGACAGAGCAAGGCTGCTGTCAGACTGATGCTGAGCATTTTTGAACTGCAGAGATGATGGATGGACCAATCCAGCAGCCGACACACCCCCAGACCTCCAGCCAATCAGAGAGAGAGCACCTAGATGGGGAAACAAAGATCCTCACAAGACAAAGACACTCACTCTCACACTAAACACAGCAACACAAAGATCCTCACAAGACGAACAGACACTCACACTGACACAAAACGCAAACACATTTCAATATACGGTTGGAGAACGATGGCGGAACTTCTTCCTCCTGCTCCTCAGACTTCTGTTCCTCAATGTACAGGTGTTTCCGTTTAACAAGTGACAGTGTTAGCTGGTGACATTCAGCCAAATGTATCTGCATACTCGTAGTAACTTTTATGTAACTGGTTGTCGTAGATAATAAACACAGAGGAGTATTTATTTAAAATGGATAAAGTAAAATTCTAGGGGCTGCTGTGAGATGTACTACCACTTTATGGTCAAAGTCAGATAACTGAAACAGTGCTGACTGCTATTCACAGGATGATCAAGCAACAAAAAGGAAGCCTTCTGATTAGGTGGGCCTGAGTGCCAAGTGGATGGACCCAGGCCACGTACATGTACTACAATCTCTACGTCAACTGCACTCTGCCTCTTAATTACCTGTCGCCATGTGAATCGTAGTATCAGAGCTCTATTGATGATGGCTTTTTATGTTCAGGTTCAACCTACTCAGAGTTGATTGAACTGACTCTGATCAGCTGTTTTGGAACCAAAAACTCTGAGGCTGCAATCGAAAAGTCCAAAAATTACGTCCTAACGTCTTTTCCTAACCATTTTTCCTTGACATCGATGGAAAACGTCATGAGGTCAAGGAGAGATGAGAAGGAGAATTCATAAGGACTTAGGAAAAGACAACCGTGGTGTTAAGAGAATCCGACTGCACTAACACTAGGCTCCGTAATTATGATGCGACAGCGGCGAATGTTAGTGACGCGGGTCTGCTGTGGTGAAACTACAATGTTCCGAAGATGGACTACAAAAGGCGCTCCTTCCCCCCGTGCGTTATTAAATTTAGTTTTTCAGTGAAAGGCTGTCCCAATTTTTTTAATCACCAGCCACCACTGGTTAGAGTAAAGAATACATGTGTGTAAGTATAAATATGTGTATGTGAAAGTGAAAATATAGAAAAGTAAAGTATATATGTATGTGAAAGGAGAATGCATGTGTGTGAGTGCAAAAAATGAGTTATGTCTTGAACGGCCCCTCATAGTTTTTTATGACTTTTTCTATGACTTACTGTACTATGACTTTTTTTATGACTTTTTATGTGACTTAATATACTATTACTTTTTTATGACTTTCTATACTATGACTTTTTTATATAACTTTACATGACTTACTATATGTAGCGGAGTTAATGATTATACTTGCCATTACTAACTCTGTCTTAATATGTTTAAATGTATGTACACTGCATTTAATTTATTATTTGTCATCTGTTTCAATATCATTATTTACTTTATTATTTAATTATTATTATTCATTTTGTATATTATTTACTTTATTATTTAATTATTATTATTCATTTTGTATATTATTTACTTTATTATTTAATTATTATTCATTTTATATATTATTTACTTTATTATTTAATTATTATTATTCATTTTATATATCATTTACTCTGTTATCTGATTATAATGAAGGTTGCCATGGAGACCGTTGTGTGTATGTAGCATGAGCGCCCTCTACTGCGCCCCTGCAGACTTGACAGGTGCGCCCCGCATCTTGTCAACAGTCTGCATGTGCCGTCTCCTGGTAGGTTGACTTTCAATTAGCTCCGTAAATATAGAGATCATAAGCCTTGTTTTCATGGGTAAAAGTGTGTTTTCTGTAAATTGTATGTCGAGCGAAGCTTCCAAGTACTAAAGAAAATGCTGAATGTTGATATTAGTTGCCTCTGTGATTGTGTGGAGCACTTTGTTGAACACGCTACGTTGTTGGTGACTTTGCTAGCTTAGTCTGAGCTGTAGCTGGCTAATCAACAGCAACTTCAACTGATTTCATTTTGTTTTAGCGTCTTTGAGAAGCTTTGTCGCTGTGAGACTGACTGTGAGAGATCTAACATCATTTCTGTATTACCAGGTACATGTTGTATATTTTTATATTTGTATTAACGTTAGCTTGTATGTAAAAATCTTGTAAACAGTCTGCATATGCCGTCTCCGTGCATCTTTGAGAAGCTTTGTCGCTGTGAGACTGACTGTGGGAGATCTAACATCATTTCTGTATTACCAGAATAAACGGCAAATTGGAGCCAAAAGTGACGGTGTGTGTTCATCATTAATAACACAACGCAAGAGAGAGTATGCAACTGCTACATATACAATGACTTTTTATATGACTTTACATGACTTACTATATAATGACTTTTTTATGACTTTTATATGCCTTACAATACCATGACTTTTTATATGACTAGCTATTACTATGACTTTTTTATATGTCTTTCTATGACTTTTTTATATGACTAACTATACCATGACTTTTTTTATACGACTTTCTATGACTTTTTTCTTTGACAGGCGCACCGCATGTCACCTGACGAGGAACAACCAACCTGACACAGTGGAATCGAGCAGTGAAGCTACTGTGAGGGATTACGGTGCTGGCAATCCATTTATCTTTGTTTTGACTGTGTTTAGTTTAGTCAGTGAGGCTTTTACTGCGAAATTACTGCAACTTCATCATCATCGTCATCGCAGCAAGCAGGTTTTGGTTGCTTAGCAACAGCAGGCGCATCAGAAGCACCTTGGATAAAAGGACGGAAGTTTAGAACACAGAATGCACGAGGTTCGTGTTACAATTCGTGCAAATGAGCTGCTTGATGTCATAATTCTAAGTACTGATGTCACAATGAACACATTCCAAATGTTTGGTCATGTTTTGATACTTAAGTAATGCTTATTAACAAATGCATGACTCATATACTCCCATATTATGATCATTTTCAGGTTCATACTTGTATTTTGTGTTTCTACTAGAACATGTTTACATGTTGTAATGTTAAAAGACAACTTTATTTTCCTCATACTGTCAGCCTGAATAGGCCTGTATTTACCCTCTGTCTGAAACGCTCCGTTTTAGCGCATTTTGACAGAATTGCAACAGAAAATTCCGTTGCTAGGTAACAGCTTGGGTCCATGTGTACTTCCTGTCAGCTGATGTCATTCACATACACACCACAACCAGGAATAAACTGGGACACATTTAGAACGTTTACGTTTAAAATTGTGTCAAGGGTCTAAATATTATATATTCGTGACATCACGAATGGGCAGAAATCCTGACAGTTTGTTTCAAATGCAGAGTTTCTGAATACCGGCTGTGTTTATTTGCCCTGTGGATTGAGTGTTTCGATACTTTCACAGTATTTATATAGGACTTAAGCCTGCTTTATAATAAAAAAAAAACAAAACATGAAAATCTCACTTTTTTATAATATGGGACCTTTAATGCATGAATTAATATGGGATGTATCATGAATTTTTGATTGCTCACCATTAACAAATGATTACTATGACTTTGTGAGTAGTTCACAGTTGATAGATCGTCAGTTAAGGAATGATCAACACAGTTTCATTGATATGCATAAAGTTAGCTGGATTTCACTTACATAAAAGCTTATTTATGTAACTGTATTTATGTTTATTATACATTTTTGCATCTGTCAACCAGTTTGAGTAAAAACAAAGCTTCATATTTCTATGGGAACAGGAACTGTTCTGCTTTCAGAGAGGTTGAGCAAATACATGTAATCGAAATCCAGCTAATTTGATCACATATGACTTTATTCTCGTTATGTTACCATCTTTTATCTCGTAATATTATGACTTTATTCTCAAAACCTTCCTCATACTGTGTTATACATTTGCACTTTGGCCCTCACTGCATTAGACTTACAGTAGACTATAAGCTGTGTATAAACTGTATAAGCTGTATAATGTTTTGCGGCTCCAGACAGATTTCTTTTTTTTTTTTTTATAGTAAAGGTTGCTCCCCTGGTGTAGACAATAAGTCACACAATGGTGACATTTGTGCCTGATCAGAAGTGTCTTCTATTAGTTTCCAATGAAGAGCAGCGCTCAGCCGCTTCTCAAGCTTAAGGGTTCCTATTTTAATGATTATATGCTATTTTAACATATAACTATTAAATCATGTTTATAATAAAGTCATTTTTTATCAATTTTGAGGTAAATATTGGGGTAATTTGGCAATAATTCCAAAGAAATTTCAAATAGGTTACTTGCTAATTATCACCTAATTACTATAACATTTGCAGACCTGTAAAATGAAGTGTTACCAAAATGTTTAAAGTACTGTGGAACACAGAATAATTTCAGCTCTTCAATAGTGCACATAACTTTGATCTGACAAACATACAGAAACTGTGCCTGTGAGCATTGCACTTGCAAAGTTTTAGTTAAATAACATTCTTCAATTTGTCATTGCTCTGTAGACAAAATGCAAATACTTATTAAGTTCCTAAATAACCTCTTTCAAACTGTTAACAGTGGTCCCAAAATACAGTTTTTGTACATTTCAGGTATAACTGAACTGAAGAACAAGTAGGCTACCAAAAGGCAATGCGGGAATCAAGTATAGCAAACCAGGCACTTCATGAAACTGTTTTTAGTTGGACTTCAACCATACTTCATCAAACATATTTATTATCTGTGTTTCTGTTTCTGTGTCCACATGTTTTTGACAAGACTTACAGACAGAATAGGAAATCGTTCACTGGACAGATTTTGAAACAACCATGCCATGAGAAGTATTTATCTTGAAAAAAATCATAAAACAATACTGGTTGACTTGGGCAACATGGGTAGTCATGAATCATGGCCTCTACACTCGACTGAAATCTCTACCCATTCAGATCGCTACTGTCTGAACTAGGGCTGCACGATTAGTGCCAAAATGATAATCACGATTATTTTGATCAATATTGTGATCACGATTATTTATCACGATTATTCATTGATTTAAGCGACAACATATTTTTATTGCACTTTCACATTAAAATAAACAGAGCAGTGCTTTCACTCTTGTGTTGTGCTGCATTCCTGCTAATGTGCGAATTAGGGCTCTACGATGTTGGAAAAAAAACAAAAAAAAAACAGGATTGTCATTGAAAAAAACACATTAGAATGCAAAAAATATCAAAATTAAAATAAAATAATTTTTACTGATTGTGTTTTATTTTTCAGTGGAATTTTTTTTTTTCAAGGCCAATACTTGTTTCAGTGACAATACAAGTGTTTCCAATACAAATATTTTAATGCTAATGTTTCCTTTTTTCAGTTTAGGTTTTGATTTCAAAGGCAATTTTTATTTTCTATGTCAAACTTTAGCGTCACTGTCCTCGCTCCATAATATTTGTACAAATTATATTTTGATGCCTTTGCAACATTATTCAGGATTTTTTTTTATGCCAATAAAATCCCTTTCAATTCAATTCAATTCAATAGAGATGCATAGCAACAGTAACCAAGGGGTCATGAAAGGTCATGATGTCACGGAATGTCATGATGTGATGGGATGTCACTATGTCACTGAATGTCATGATGTCACGGAATGTCATGATGTGATAGGATGTCATGATGTCACGGGATGTCAGGATGTAACAATGTCAGATCAAAGACATTGAAGACTCCTTTGAAGACTAAGCAGAACTAACCTTAAGTCCAGCAGATGCTGCAGTCTCAGAGATATATCAGATGCCAATGCCAATCTCAGAGAGATATCAGATGACAATACCAATCTCAGAGAGATACCAGATGACAATGCCAGAATTGAGAGGGAAGGAGAAAGGACATAGCATGTCTACAGTGATTGTGAAGGAGAAAGGGGCTATGTGTAGTAAAAAGGACTATATGAGGATTCTACAACTCTATAAATCAGCTCTCCAACCACAAACACAAGATGTGACTCCTGACTTGAAGGTGAGACGTAGGACTATTTATAACAGCAGCAGCAGGGACAATGAACTGGGGAGAAGCAAGCAGGTGGCAATGCTGCGGGAGACATGTCTGATTAAAAAAAGGTCAGAGATTATGGAGATGGACAAGGCCATTGCAGCAAAGCGGCAACATGTGAACGAACTTGAACAAATCCATGAGGCTGAGAAAAACAGCTATGAAGAGAAGCTCAAGATGCTTGAATCCATGGATGGCAGAAAACATGTTGAAACAGAACCCAAGTCCAAACAGGGGTTAAAAGTAGCCAAAGAGAAGTTAACTGCTGAAGTAGAGACCTTGAAAAGTGAAGTCGCCAAGAATGAGGATATCCTGGAAAAATGTGAGTGGTACAAGAACATTCTGTTCAAGATGTCACCTCCTGAGTGGCAGGAGGCCAAGACGGAAAATGCTTTGAAAGCTAAAGTCCTATCTGGCAGAGAAGCTCAGGATGAACAGAACAGGGAGCCTCAGAGAGGTTTGGAGTCCAGTCCAGGTACAATGACTTCCACCAGAGAGCCCACGCTGTCCTCAGCCCACGACACACTGGTGACACATTCTAAACTGGACAGTGTCAGCTCGGAATCTGAGGAGAAGCAGGAGCTATACTTCTCTGATGCTGAGCAGATACTTGATGGAATAAGGAAGTTTGAACAGGATGTCTGGATCCTGAATCAGCACACTACAAAGTTTGATGATGTACTAGACACCAGACGGCGCAACATCGAGGCAACCATGTTGAAACTTAAAGAGCAAGAAGAAAAGCTAACATTGGAGGTAATTGACATGAAGGACAAAATAGACAGAGAGAAGAAAAGAGGAGGCATGCTAAAAGAGTGGGTTCAGCTCTATGACTCCACATCAGACGAGGATACTACAAGGGATGTTCTGAGTGCGAAGGTGGCAGAAGTGTATCGCTGCTGTGTGGATAGCTGTTTTCCACACTTCACCAGGGAAAATATGATCGGAATTGAGCGATATGTGGCGTCATTGGCAACACAACTGGGCCAGATCCCTACGGAACAATTGAAGAAACTGAAAAAGGCCCAGCGCATTGAGAGAATGAAGAAGCTGAAAGAAGAAAATATGAAGATGCTGCAGGATAAACAGGAAGAAAGGAATGAAAAGTGCAGACAAAGAGCCCTGGCTTTCACCGAGAAATTGTGTAGAAGAAAGCTCATGACCAGACAAAAGCCTTTTAAGAAGCGTGTTGAGCCAGAGATCTGTCCTGACGTGGATGAATTCTATGCCTCCCTCTTCACTGAGGACGTAGACACTATGGCCTCATTTTGCCAGCCTAAGGACAAAACGAACACTAGGCAGGATTCTCTGCATGAGTTTTCCAGAGCAGAGCATAAACTTGAGTACTCTGAACGCAAGAAGCTGCAGCTACCTTACAGAAAGAACAGTAATGTCGAGCTGACCCTTGTCCCACCCGTTTCCACAAAAGAAGCACCTGTAGGGCTGCGCTCTTTCCCTGCTGGGGTGAAGGCGTCCCACTACCGTGCTAAAGGTACAGGAGAATCATTACCCAGAAATGGCACTGGTCAAAACCGGGCCATCAAGCCATACTTGCAGCGCAACAAGCTGCAGCTAACTTCCAAGGACAAAAGTAAGATCACACGTATTTCCACTGGTCAGACCTGGGCCACTGAGTCTTACTTGGGAAACAACGAGCTGCTGCGTTTCCTCTCTCCCTACATTTAAATGTCTTCTTCTGGGTTTACTCCAGGCGCTCCGGTTTCCTCCCACACACAAATAGTCAGGTTCTGGTGATCAGACCTTTCTGTGAGGAATTCAAGTTCTCCCCATGTGTGGTTTTACTCCGGGTGCTCCGGTTTCCCCCCACAGTCTAACAATGTTAGGTTAAAGTAATTGGCAAAATAAAATATCTGCTCAAACCTGGGCCACCAAGCCTTACTTGGAGCGCAACAAGCTGCTGTTTTTCCTCTTCCTTCATTTAAATTTCTTCGTAGTCTTCTATTTCCCTTTTTCAGGACCATTAGTGGTTAGTACTGATTCCTCAGAGCCAGGTTCTGGTGATTAGACCTTTCTGTGAGGAATTCAAGTTCTCCCCATGTGTGTGTTTACTCCGGGTGCTCCGGTTTCCTCCCACAGTCTAACAATGTTAGGTTAAGGTAATTGGCAAAAAAAAGTGTCTGCTCAAACCTGGGCCACCAAGCCTTACTTGGAGTGCAACAAGCTGCTGCTTTTCCTCTCTTCCTCTTCCTTCCTCTTCCTCTTCTTTCCCTCTTTCTTCATTTAAATGTCTTCCTAGTCTTATATTTCCCTTTTTAGGACCATTAGTGGTTAGTTCTGATTCCTCAGAGCCAGGTTCTGGTGATCAGACCTTTCTGTGAGGAATTCAAGTTCTCCCCATGTGTGGGATTACTCCGGGTGCTCCGGTTTCCTCCCACAGTCTAACAATGTTAGGTTAAGGTAATTGGCAAAAAAAAGTGTCTGCTCAAACCTGGGCCACCAAGCCTTACTTGGAGTGCAACAAGCTGCTGCTTTTCCTCTCTTCCTCTTCCTTCCTCTTCCTCTTCTTTCCCTCTTTCTTCATTTAAATGTCTTCCTAGTCTTATATTTCCCTTTTTAGGACCATTAGTGGTTAGTTCTGATTCCTCAGAGCCAGGTTCTGGTGATCAGACCTTTCTGTGAGGAATTCAAGTTCTCCCCATGTGTGGGATTACTCCGGGTGCTCCGGTTTCCTCCCACAGTCTAACAATGTTAGGTTAAGGTAATTGGCAAAAAAAAGTGTCTGCTCAAACCTGGGCCACCAAGCCTTACTTGGAGTGCAACAAGCTGCTGCTTTTCCTCTCTTCCTCTTCCTTCCTCTTCCTCTTCTTTCCCTCTTTCTTCATTTAAATGTCTTCCTAGTCTTATATTTCCCTTTTTAGGACCATTAGTGGTTAGTTCTGATTCCTCAGAGCCAGGTTCTGGTGATCAGACCTTTCTGTGAGGAATTCAAGTTCTCCCCATGTGTGGGATTACTCCGGGTGCTCCGGTTTCCTCCCACAGTCTAACAATGTTAGGTTAAGGTAATTGGCAAAAAAAAGTGTCTGCTCAAACCTGGGCCACCAAGCCTTACTTGGAGTGCAACGGGCTACTGCTTTTCCTCTCTTCCTCTTCCTCTTCTTTCCCTCTTCCTTCATTTAAATGTCTTCGTAGTCTTCTAGTTCCCTTTTTCAGGACCATTAGTGGTTAGTTCTGATTCCTCAGAGCCAGGTTCTGGTGATCAGACCTTTCTGTGAGTAATTCAAGTTCTCCCATTGTGTGGGTTTACTCCGGGTGCTCCGGTTTCCTCCCAAGGCCTTACAATGTTAGGTTAAGGTAATTGGCAAAAAAAAAAAATGTCTGCTCAAACCTGGGCCACCAAGCCTTACTTGGAGTGCAACAAGCTGCTGCTTTTCCTCTCTTCCTCTTCCTTCCTCTTCTTCTTCCTCTTCTTTCCCTCTTTCTTCATTTAAATGTCTTCCTAGTCTTATATTTCCCTTTTTAGGACCATTAGTGGTTAGTTCTGATTCCTCAGAGCCAGGTTCTGGTGATCAGACCTTTCTGTGAGGAATTCAAGTTCTCCCATTGTGTGGGTTTACTCCAGGTGCTCCGGTTTCCAGAACACAGGGAAACACTGGGAAAAACTAGGTAGGAGTCCGATATGTAACAGGCGGACTCTAGGGCAGCCGATATGGAACTGCTTGTGTTTTTTTTAAACTGGAAGGGCACCCTAGAGAGCACTGCATCATGTTTTCTCCATTTAAGGGCAGCCATTAATGCTCTGCATCCTATTTTCTCTACTGGAAGGGCACCCTAGAGGGCACTTTATGACGTTTTCTCTACTGGAAAGGCACCCTAGAGGGCACTCTGACGTTTCCTCCACTGGAAGGGCACCCTAGAGGGCACTCTATGACGTTTCCTCCACTGGAAGGGCACCCTAGAGGGCACTTTATGATGTTTTCTCCACCGGAAGGGTACTCTAGAGGGCACTTTATGACATTTTCTCCACTGGAAGGGCACCCTAGAGGGCACTTTATGATGTTTTCTCTACTGGAAGGGCACCCTAGAGGGCACTTTATGATGTTTTCTCCACCGGAAGGGTACTCTAGAGGGCACTTTATGACGTTTTCTCTACTGGAAAGGCACCCTAGAGGGCACTCTGACGTTTCCTCCACTGGAAGGGCACCCTAGAGGGCACTCTATGACGTTTCCTCCACTGGAAGGGCACCCTAGAGGGCACTTTATGATGTTTTCTCCACCGGAAGGGTACTCTAGAGGGCACTTTATGACATTTTCTCCACTGGAAGGGCACCCTAGAGGGCACTTTATGATGTTTTCTCTACTGGAAGGGCACCCTAGAGGGCACTTTATGATGTTTTCTCCACCGGAAGGGTACTCTAGAGGGCACTTTATGACGTTTTCTCTACTGGAAAGGCACCCTAGAGGGCACTCTGACGTTTCCTCCACTGGAAGGGCACCCTAGAGGGCACTCTATGACGTTTCCTCCACTGGAAGGGCACCCTAGAGGGCACTTTATGATGTTTTCTCCACCGGAAGGGTACTCTAGAGGGCACTTTATGACATTTTCTCCACTGGAAGGGCACCCTAGAGGGCACTTTATGATGTTTTCTCTACTGGAAGGGCACCCTAGAGGGCACTTTATGATGTTTTCTCCACCGGAAGGGTACTCTAGAGGGCACTTTATGACATTTTCTCCACTGGAAGGGCACCCTAGAGGGCACTTTATGATGTTTTCTCTACTGGAAGGGCACCCTAGAGGGCACTTTATGATGTTTTCTCTACTGGAAGGCCACCCTCCAGTAGAGAGAGTCCACCAGTGCATCTCAATAAATTATTCTGAAGAAAAGAACACAATCAGTTGTAAGGGACAAAAGTTTATTGTAACCCTACAAAAGACACAGGGTGAGAAAAAAAAAAAAATTAGAAATGAAAAAAAAAAAAAACTTCTCATTCTTATACAAGTCTCAAAACTATCCATCTTACACGGACCACAGTTTAATTATTCATATTCATATTTTTAATATAACATTTTGTTGTAATGCTGTGTGTACATACAAAATATAGCAAACTAAATAAGGCAAATAAATAGAGGTACAATTTACAGGAAAATGGAACATTCCTCAATGTTTTAATCTTTTTTTTCTTTTTTTATCTTATCTCAAACATCAAGAATGGTGTACAAAATGCTTTTTTTTTTCCTACTGTACATCTTTCAGTGGAGGATACTTTTTTCCAACCATAAAAATACTGACTCCTTATAATTATACAACCTCTGAAACTGGGTGCAACTTTTTCTCAGGCAGTACAAATTGTCGTGTAACAGGTGTGTTCCATATTGCAAGCAATTTCCTATTAAAGTCAACACATCACACTTTGTGCACCCTTCTTTAGGCATGCATGTCGACGCCAAGTGCATGATTTGACAGAAATGTGGTTGTGTCAGAAAACATTCTCCTTTTTTTTTCTTTTTCTTCTTTTACACACCAAAGCAGGTGACACAGACGGGTGAGGATTTAAAACTCAGTACACTCCTGTTACGTACGAGTGTCACCTCTTTGTATCCCCACATATCCCATCTCTGCCATCCAACAGACTGACTGTTGATGTGTTTCCAGCGGCCCAGCCGGAGTCCCAACCTCACTTGCCCTTTTTTTTCTCTTTTATCTTCCATGTTTTTTTTTTTGCGCCACTCTTTTCGTTGCACCCTTCTCATTCCTAGAAGGATCTAAGCCCTCAAAATGGCGCTACAAATGGAAATGTCCCATAATAAAAGTGCATTGAACAAGCTACTAATTCCATTCCTCTGATTTCCATCTGTACACTCCAAAAATCAGCCAGTCAATGGCCAAATAAGCATCCAAACATGTAACAACATAAACGTGTTATAATACTGACAAAGTTGCAATACCCCCTCAGTAAATAGTGTGCACTACAATACGGGTTAAAGCTCTGGATTAAGAGTTTAAAGGGTCTGCCAAAGTCTGATATACTAACTCTGATTAACTTGAAAGACAAAGGAGCAGAGGTTAGGAAATCGAATAGCTCAAATATACATGAGACGCTGGTTAAAGAATAGGCAATCGTACGTCATTTTCCCCTTAGGACTTTTCAAAGTGTCTGAAAGTTTGAATCTATTTGGTTTACCGGTTAATCTCGAAAGTGTGGGACATGGGAACTTCTTTGCACTCATGTTGTCTTTTCAGCCTCACAACAGCTTCTCTCTGCTTCAGTTTGAGAATAAATTAAAGGACTAAACCCCCTGGGCAGGTTGAGGTTTCCTCGTGAAGTGACCAATAACGGATAAATTAAAGGTATAGGCGAAAAAGGAATTTTCTCTGTACAGGTAGTAGGTCAAACCTCTCTGATCACATGCCAGCCACACTGAAGTACACCTGTTGGACTTCATTTTTAGAAGACTTTGGTGAATTATTGTGCCTATAGAGTTGGGGGTCAAGTGCCACATCATGTTGTCACTTTGGAGAGCTGCTTTTAACTGCTTGTGATGGTCAGGTGTAACACAAAAGTGCACTGTCTGAAGCCACAAGATGGTGCCAATTAGTCTAATTCCAACTGACAAGCTGCATTTCACTATAGCAAACACACAATACATTTTTTTTTTTTGGAAAGCCACACTAAAATACAATAATAGGAATGGTACATGTGTGAAAACAGGTCCTTTGAGGTGAAAACAGAAGAGAAAAGCTGGCAGAATGAAGGGACAAAGACAAGGTGGGATAGCCATTACTACTGTAGTGATTACATACAATAAGTAATGAATGGGTCCATGAGATGGTTCAGAAACACTGCAAATTAAATGAAAACCGATGAGCAATAATCCGACATTGGAAAATATCTTTTTCTTGTGTCTTGGAACACTAACGTAAATACACCAAATGCTTATTGAAACAAGTGCAGAGGGAACATGTCTCTGATTTAAAACGAGAAACGGGGAAAGGAACTGCAATATGAGCCCTTGGTGTTTAACTGTAACTGTTACTATGAGAACAACCACTTAACTCGTATCCCTTACAAAATGAACCAGGGGGCTGTTGTGCAAATCCTTTGGCCTGTGAAACTCAACCAATCTTAATACATGAAGCCTTAGCTAAAGTCTGCATGAATAGACTAACAGAGGAAGCTTGTGTCCATTTTTTAAAAGTTCAATTTTCTTACTGTACCGCTGGACAGCTCAATACTGTACTGTCGCAAGCGTGCAATGCAGATGGAATGACTAAAACGGGTTCTCTAAGAACAAAGCGGATGATATAACCAGGATGATACAAGGGTATATTTCACATGGACTGTATGTGCGTGTTGCCATCTACCTGCTTACTACGAAGACGCATGTTCATAATGTGGCATATGTCTTGTTTTTAACGGATCCACACTTTCATTTTAATGTCCCAAAATGCTTCCTCATCTCCCTAAGAGTTGACCACGAGTGGCTCCTTCCTCACCCCAGGATTAGAGCCCTCTCTGTGGGTACACCTCCTGCAGCAAGCTATACCCTGTACTTCATGTCCCATCTTCAAGAAATCTAAATGTTGTACTGAGGCAAAATGCATATATATATAAATAAAAAAAAAAATATATGTACTACATTGGATGTTTCAAAAACTTAAAGAAAACGGACCTTGGTTGGCTTCAGTATGTGCTTCTGACTTTGGCAACACGTTGCCCGTAGTAACAGGGTGTAGTCATATCTCAAACATTTTGAGAGAAGCTGGAAGGAGAGATGGAAGTTTTCTATGATGCTCTTTGAGGCTGTTAAGTATCCCACTATATTGCAATTTCCACACCCTTTAAGTGCTTTTTTTTTGTACCCTGACTTGCAATAGCAGACTCTTGGCATGGTGTGGTCTGATATTACAATTCCAACTGAAATAAAAAACGCACAGAGATACTGTATGATGAGCCTGAATCTCGGGTTACAGAGTAATCAAGCGCCAGTTTAGCTTGAGAAACTGGACTGATGGCTCTGCCTTTGAGGCTGCGTGTTTTAGCACCAGAGGAATAGATCCTACAGATCATCGAAGGCCCGACGAGAACCGCCACGCAGCATCGTTTTGGCCGCTACTGCGAGTCCACATGACGGAGCGGACTACACATTCAGATGTGAACCGTGCACAGCGGCAGCCGAGCGGGGAGGGCACTGTAAACAAACTGCAGATTCAAATTCATATATATATATATATATATATATATATATGACATTCCTCCATTATCTTTTGTTATAGATAAAGGCGATCGAAGTACAGAGAGGACTGTTTGTAGGTCGGCTCGTGGAGTGTAAAGTTGGTCAGAAAAGTTACAGTGCAAACGAGACGTACAGGTGTGAAAAGGACAAGCAATTATCTTTTTTTTTTGTTTTGTTTTTTTACATAAAGCGCAAAATGTATAGAAATTCACTTCAACAGCAATGTGAACTTGCAACACCAACAAACAATGCATCGTGTGTACAAAACCCCAAAATGCCATGAAAACATAAAAAAACCCCTCTACATCTTTGCAATTAGCTTGTCTGCATCTAATGTACAGTATATGTATATATATACTGTATATATCAACGCCTAATTGCAGTATGTTTTGTATTAATACATTTACATTTCTCTTTGCTTTGGCACTGGTTTTATGCCAGAACAACGTTGAAACCATTGAAGAGTGTAGGTGAAGCCTGACCCTTGTGGCACAGTCATCGTTTTTTTGTCAGGTGGATCAAGCTGAGACGTTTTTTTTCCTTGAGAAGAGTTGTAATCCTCTGAAATTGCAGCTCAGGATGTGCGTACGTCCTCCCTGGGAATGCTGTGTGCTGGAGGACGCCGTTGGAACGCCGCGATAACCCCTCCTGTCATGTATCCTTCTCTCCTCGCTCTACCAGAAGCCTACGACGCATTCTGGGATTTGCTGACCGCACGCCCCCATCCACTTTCCAGTAAAGGAAGTTCATGAACACCCATCCGTTCTGTGGCTGAAAAGTCTCTTCTCTGGGGGACACTTGAAGCAACCAAGACTGTGGAGGTTATGGCTTAGTTCCCCCCCCTTCCCACCTTCTTTTTCAGGTTTTTTCGAATCTTCCAATCCTTTCTCTTGGCCTCGAGTCTATGTACAGTGTGACTGGCTGATCCCAGAGTCCTGTGTGTTTTAGAGCCAGATAGCAAAAAGGTAGGGCTGCTCCAGCACCAAGGGTGAGTGAAGGGGTTTGTGAGGGGAAAAAAGGAGCAGTGAAAAACAGGGAGGGTGATAAAGAGCTGGAAGCTTGAGCACAGTGTTAAGAGGATATGGTCAAAAAGATACGGGATAATGTGTCACAGTGGTCTGTCCATCCGTAGATCCTGACTGTCCTTCGCCCAGCTCAGGAGATCGTACAACGCCCAGGAGAAACGGGTTGGGAATAGCTTTACAAGACCAATCAGAGGAGGGAGTTGCATCCTTCAAAAACGGCGTGGCTGTCCATACATGTCGTCACGTGTCCAGTTCAGCCGTTATTTACATCCTCTCCAACGTCAGCGGTCACTATTCGAGGACTTGGACTTAAAACTGTTAAGAGATCTACACCGCGGCAGAATTTTGGGTGTCTAGTGTTTGTTTGTTTTTTTTCTTCCTTCCTTTTTTCCCGACCTAGTAGTTGACCTTGGTGACGGCTCGTTCGCGGCCCCCGCCCTCCACCAGCTGGTTGACGGAGCGCTTGCGGTTGCGCTTGAATTTGTTCAGGTCCTTGTCGAAGACCTCGCCGGAACGCAACGCCGACACCAGGTCGTCAAACTCCCCGCCGACCTCCTCCGAGGCGCCGCTCTTCTTGGACCGCCGTTCCCGCTCCCTCTGCTCCTTGAGCTGGAGAACGAAGACAGGAAGTTAGGGGGATAAAGGCAGAAACATGGGGGGCGTAGCAATTGACAAGTGTTTTGAACACTCATTTCAGATGTTTAAATTAGGGCTGTCAAAAGTTAATGCAATAACGCATTGACGAAAAATGGTTTTAATGCCACTTTCTTTTACGTGTTAACACAATCAATCTCTCTAAAAGGTTGTAAAGGGCTCAGTTTTAAAGCTAGAGTAAAGATACTATCATATGAAACAAGAAAACCTAAGGAATCCATTGGTACCATGTCATAGTAGCTTGTCGAGAAGGAAGCTAAATAAAGCTCCAAACTCACGCTAAATTTTGGCAAGGAAAAACTGTCATGGCCACTTTCAAAGGGGTCCCTTGACCTCTGATCTCAAGATATGTGAATGTAAATGGGTTCTATGGGTACCCAGGAGTCTCCCCTTTACAGACTTGCCCACTTTATGATAATCACATGCAGTTTGGGTCAAGTCATAGTCAAGTCAGCACACTGACACACTGACAGCTGTTGTTGCCTGTTGGGCTGCAGTTTACCATGTTATGATTTGAGCATATTTTTTTATGCTAAATGCAGTACCTGTGAGGGTTTCTGGACAATATTTGTCATTGTTTTGTGTTGTTAATTGATTTACAATAATAAATATATACATACATTTGCATAAAGCAGCATATTTGTCCACTCCCATGTTGATAAGAGTATTACATACTTGACAAATCTCCCGTTAAGGTACATTTTGAACAGATAAAAAATTGTGTGATTTATTGGCGATTAATCGCGATTAAATATTTTAATTGATTTACAGCCCTAGTTTAAACTAGATAAAACAAAATACGATTTTTTTTCCAAACCACGGCCGTCTAAGATTTATTCTGTAAATGTGCGTCTCACCATGGCCTCCATTCGCGCCCTCCTCTCCTCCTCGTCTTTACGTCGCTGCATGTTCTCCAGGTCCTGCCGTGCTTCGCTGAACGACTGTAAGAAAGTGTCGAAGATGCCGAAGAACTCGTCGGGCTGCATCCTCCCTTCTTCCTCCCCAAAGTGCTTCAGAGATTTGGTGAACTGCACAGAGATAACCAGGTATATAATGTTCACATTTTTGAGAGGAAGTGACTAAAAAGGCTGGCCTATGCACTGTGTTTGGTAGATAAACATGGACAAAGAAGATAAATACAACATGACCAAATGCTTTATTGCGTGTACTGTATTCTCTTTTTATGGCTCAGATTTGTCATAGTTTGTTTTTCTAGTGAACGGCACACGTGAGCCTGCATATGCATGCCTTTGCTTGAATTCATGCTGCTGGTGTGCATGCTTGATGTTCTCAAGTACTGTAGGAGCACACACACACACACGCACATGCACACGCACACACACACAGTGGGAGAATGACTGCATGATTTGACCACCGTATGTCCACCCTGTTCAGACCAAGCTGTCCAGTGCTCCGTGCCAGGACGACGCCTGCAGCCAAACCTACTCTACATTCCTACACACACTCAGCTTTGTACTGCAGTATGCAGCAGAAAACACGGTAGGCCCAGCCGATATCCTTAAACGATATTATTTTTTCAATATTACTGATACATAGAGGTCAGGGTTAGTTGTTACTAAAGTCCATATCAACTTAGTGTCTTGTTAAAACACAATTCTGAAGAAGAATACAGGTCATTTTTCATTTTTTCAAGAGCATAATTATTAATCCTGATTATACTGGTTTCAAGAAACAAACATTTCATATGCAGTTTTTCAACATAAAATAACATTACTTTACTCAGTATTTCTAAAAGAGGCTGCCAGTTTTTGGGTTTATACGGAGGTTTATTTTGAAAAGACAGTGTATGTATGTAATGAGTGGGAACTGTACGTTTCCTGTGAACACGGAAGTTGTTTTTTTTTTTTACACGGTTTATTTTGAAAAGACACTATGTATGCAATGAGCGGGAACTGTACGTTTCCTGTGAACACGGAAGTTGTTGTTTTTTACACAAGTTTATTTTGAAAATACACTGTATGTATGTAATGAGCAGGAACTGTATGTTTCCTGTGAACATGGCAGTTTTTTTTTACACTGAAGTTTATTTTGAAAAGACTCTATGCATGTAACGAGTGGAAACTGACACGCCGTCCCTGACGCATCCAAAACTGACGCTAGAGGGGTACGTGGAGCGTCATACTCTGAGAGCTTAGGGCCACTGACCAAGCGGCGGTATTAGACGAGTTGGGAGTGAGAAACTGTTGACTCTTGCCCATGGAAACATTTGCGCATTGAAAGGTTGTACCTATGTAACAATATGACTGTCGCCCTGCAGCCCCAAATCATCTTCAGTCTCAAAACAAAGCAGTCTTCCAGTTGGACAGCAGCAGTCTCTGCTGTCTGCTCTTATCAGAGTCTAGTGACAGAAAACATCCCATCATTCCAGTTTATAGGAGGAGTATACTGTATGTGGTTTCTAGTGTTGTGATATGAAGGAGCTGGGGCTTGCTCTTTTCTGAGGATGCAAAATCATCCTGTCATTATGGGCTGGTCACCATGGCAACCTCCACCATCATCCCTCTCCCCCCTCCTGTAATTATGTGTCTGGTCAAATCTGTTTCCTCTCGTCCCCTCGGGTCTGTGCTAAATGAGTAAACACACACATACACAGAAATGGAGAATATGAAGTCACACATGTTTAGCTCATCACACACACACACACACACACACACACACACACACACACACACACACACACACACACACACACACACACACACACACACACACACACACACACACACTGTTGCATTTTTGCTTGTGCTCAAATTTGTATGCATATGTGTTTATCATGGATGTTGATTGAAGACATTGTTGAGCTTTGAATTAAAGGATGTTCAAAATCCACAGGATTTTTTTACAGGATGTTTCAGACTGGCTCTGGTTAACACATCGCGGATTTGGTCTTGCTTGGCACCTTCTCCTCAACCACTGCTTAAATCCCAATGCCAATTATACAGAGGTATTGTGACTGCTCTGCGTGTGAACTTGTTATTAAAATGCACTCAAGGGAAACGTAATGAACTAAACTGCACCTATTAGGAAACAACACAACATTTTTTCATCCAGCACAAAGGACTTGTACGGGAAGACAGACAGGGATGTCCTCAGAGAATCAGGGTGATCTTATTGTTATTTCTGATTATTATTATTTTTTTGTTGTCTGTTGGGCTGCAGTTTGCCACGTTATGATTTGAGCATATTTTTTTTTTATGCTAAATGCAGTACCTGTGAGGGTTTCTGGACTATATCTGTCATGGTTTTGTGTTGTTAATTGATTTACATTAATACATATATACATGTATGTGCATAAAGCAGCATATTGCCCACTCCCATGTTGATAAGAGTATTAAATTCTTGACAAATCTCCCTTTAAGGTACATTTTGAATAAAGAAAATAAAAATGTGTGATTAATCATGATTAACTATGGACAATCATGCGATTAATTGCCCTACTTTCTCTACTTCCACAAGCTATTATCAAGAGCAAACCATCTTTATTTTCAGGTTGGCATTTATGATTGAGTGAAACATTATCGACAACTATTGGATGGATTGCTATAAAACCTGGCAGCGATGTCATGTCCTCCACACAGGATGAATTGTAATAAGCTTAGCGATGTCCTGCCTTTCTCCCTCTAGCACCCTCATCAGGCCAGAATTTCAATTTGTGCAATACTTTGTGACCAAATACCTGTGAAAACTAATAACATTAGCGAATTGTGAACATGGTATGCTTTATAACCTGTAAAAAAATGGTGAGCATGTTAGCATGCTGCTGTTAGCATCTGGATGAAAGATCATCTTGTATTGTGACAGGTGATCCGTCATTATGCCTGCTTTAATGTTGTCAAAATGACATCGATGCTGCGTGGTAAAGTCATCCACACTTTTCAAAATCAGTCTGCACTTGCAATGGCATGATCCTGCAACGATAGCATGACTTAGACGATAATAATAAAAGCAGACATGACACGTGCTGTGATTGATTAGGTTAACTCAGGTAAGTTTCAAGTGCCTACAGGCTGATTCCCATACTGTAATGACAGCTGATACTATAATGGCTGCCTGTAAGGTGGGAAACATATTTATGAAATCACTTAAGACAAAACACTTCAGTCATTGGAAAACGGTTGGCAGCAATGTGAAGTCTACATAATCTAAAGCAAACGGGCCAAAATGTTCAAAGACACTGCATGAATGATGAAAGTGAGACTTTAAAAAGCTCTCTGATGAAGGTTCCAAGCCTTTTACTAAAGGTCTATTATCAGCCAAATTCACATTAAAAAGGGATAGTCCAGGGGTGAAACAGACAGGCGTACCAGCGCGGGAGGAAAGCAAAGTACTTCTTTGGACGGGGGGCAGCAGCAAAACGGATTTTAGCCACCTAAACAAATCTGTTCTCATCAAAGCCACCAGACTCCATTGAAAAAAACAGTAATTTTACCTGGCAAAACACGAGGGGTTGCTGGTCTACCGCTGCCTCGATCGGTTAGTTAGTTTGTGTTATTGTATTACTTTGGTGAATCCGAACTAACCAAAGTCACACAATAACACAAACTAACTAACTGATGGATGAAGCGGTAGACCAGCAACCCCCCGTGTTCTACGAGGTAAAATTACTGTTTTTTTCAATGGAGTCTGGTAGCTTTGGCGAGAGCATACGTCTTCAGTTCCCCGTTGGAAACATAGACTGTATAGCCATCTCACAGCAAGGTAAACCGGCAAAAATATTCTAAATATAGTGTATACTTACTGATATTGATTTTTTTTCTCTAAACAGGGTGCGTACAGACCGTCATCTACTGTAGGTAATACACTGACCATGGATAAGTACCTCATACAACAATCAAACTACCCCTTTAATGTCTAAATCTGGATTTTTAGACCACATTTACTAGTGCACTTAATCCCATCTTTTATATATTATCATATATTTATATTTCCCAACATCACATGTGGCGATATGGAATATTTGGAGCCACTCCCTGCTCATCTTTTTTCCTGTTTGAGACGGAGCTGTTTTGTTGAATAGAGACTGGGTCTTGTGTTGTCTGTGAACATGTTGATGTGTGGGTGTGTGAATGTGTTGTCACTCATAAACCCGACCAATCTCTCTGGATAAGAGAAAAAATCCCTCCTCTCATCTGGAAACCTCTGTCCCAATGACCCACATGACCTTGGACGACTGTAATGCTTTGTAATATATGTAATAGTGTCTGGCGAGGGTGTGTACGCGTCTCTTTCGCAGACACACACACACACACATTCGTTGCCATGGAGCTTTACGAGCCTCACTGGACTGCCTGCTCTGTTTAGTCATTCTCCTCTACCTTCTTAAGATCGAAACGCCGCATGCGCACACACCCACACCCACACTTCCATATTTGTATTCCACTGGAAACCTGACGCAGCATCAGAGAGCCTTGACAAGCACTGAGTTAATGCGTCAGACTCCCCACTTACCAACCACACACAGAAACACACACACACACACGAACACACAGTTGTGCTAGGGAAAAGTGTGTTTAGAGTCTGGGCCGGTGAACACAGGTTCTTTTGTTTTACAGCAGTAACCGGTGCCCTAGCTCCTCCCGTTCCTTTCCCATGACGTCCCAACTGGCCCGTTTTCCCTCCAGTTTTTTTACCGACCTCCTCCTTGAACAAATAATTCGAGGGGAGGCTCTACATGAAACCCAAGGGCCCTTCCTCCTGTCTTTCTCTTGGTCTGTCTCAAAATCGGTTGATCCTTTAGAGAATTCAAGCAATTTGGGCATTTAGAGTCATTATGTCAATTATTTTGGGAAAAAAAGACAAGCCTCATAATAAAGTAGAATGTAATATTTGGAACTATTAAAGCAGCAGTGGGTAGAAATGGAGCAAATATGATTAATAAAAGTTCGCTATATCCTGACAGTAGTGCATGAGACAGGTAATGTGAAAAAGATCATGTGCCTTTGTGTTCTCCGGTGCTCCTAATGGCATCTGCAAGATTTCACAGACCGGAGGAAAACAACCAATCAGAGCCGAGCTGGAGCTTTGCCGTCTCTGAGCAGCTGTCAATCACTCACGAACTCCGATCAAACGGTCAAACTAGGCAGCGCTGATCAAACATGAATCAACATTCTGTTACCGTGATGCCTATTTCTCTCCTCAAATGTTTTCAGAAATATCTTGTAGTGTACTGTTTAGCTGTAAAATAAGACAGTTTGTGACCCGGTGGCCATATTGAGATCAAGTTGAGGAACTACCAAACACCGCCCACCAGGCAGAACACAGCCAATAGGAACGCTCTCTCTCTCTCTCTGAAATGACCTGTGATTGGTCATAGATGTTCTAAAGCCTGTAAACAGAGCCATGAGGAGGTGCAGATGTCTAGTTTTCTCTCAGAACACTTAAATTACAATATGCTGAAGGGTTATTATGGAATTTTTGCCAAAAAAGTTGCTGCCTACTGAAGCTTTAAATGCAGTCTGCAAGATTTAAAAGCTTCCAATGTGTCAGTTTCCTAATGTGCAACAGAGCGCCAAAGGCCTGCAAATTAAATAACAAGTTCACATCAATCTTTTCAACACCGTCTTACTTTGGGCTCCCCACAGTCCCACTGATAGCTTCAGCTTGCATACTTCCTACCATACATCAATACATGAGCCAGTAGGGTTCAAAAGGCCACTTGTCCCCGTTGTACAAAGAAGGGGAGTGTGGACTTGAGACACTAACTCAAAGAGACAAACACAAAGAAAGACGAGGAGGGGATCCAGGGGAATCTTTCAATGCTGGGTTTCCCCGCCGCTGCTGAAGTCATCACGCTGGACTAAGAGGGATGCTTTCATGCTTTCTCCCTTCAGCATTTTGTCTCTCTCTTCCCTCCCTCCTCTTCTGTCTGCTCAACATGAAGGTTTGCCAGTGAGGACTACTAACGGGAGTGCATTAGAGCCACCCACATGGGACATATGAACTTACAGCCTCTCATATTCACATACACTGAGTGGTTTTTGCAGTTAGCTTACCTTGTCCTTGGCTTCACTCAGCTGGTCCTCCAGTTCAGAGAAGCTGAAGCCAGCCACTGTGATGAAGTCCCCGATCACAGCCACAAACTTGTCCCCGCGTTCCCTCGTCCTGCCCTGCTGGTAGTGCAGCTCCTGGATGGGGGGCAAACAGACGAGGGATGAGTGATTTTCAAAACGAAAAGTTATGAGATTCTTGTGTGCTTTGTATACGTAGAGCAGCTCAGTCACCAGGAATTTTTTTTTGGCATTGTACGTTTCTGCAAACCATGATTAATGTTGATGTTTCTGAACCAAAAAACCTGTTTCATAAATACGTTTCATATCAGACTTGTTTCACACTTGCAGAAACGCACGATGCCACGTTGTTAACGTTGTGAAATGATTGGTTAGGTTTAGGCAACAAAACTACCTGGTTAATGTTAGAAAAAACATCATGGTTTGATCTGATTTTGATTTTTGATTTGATAGGGACAATGTAATCTAACATAGTTCCATTACAGGGCATGAAACTGATGTGCTGCACAGAGAGTTTAGAGCTAATTTTCAACTCTTGTCCCTAGTTGGGCTTTTACATGTACAGTGTAATTAAAATATACAGCTTTCTAAATGATAAAACCACAATACACTACAAATATGGAAATACAATAAAATACACATCATACAATACACTGAAACACCAAACACCTTGGTAATTTACAGTACACTTAGCTAAGAATGGATACAGCTCTGGTTTGCTTTTAGCCAACACTTAACCTTTGTTGTAAAGGACTTTATATCTGGAATTATTTTAATTTCAGTTGGTGATGTGTTTCAGAGTTGGCAGCCCATTATGGAGAAAGATGATTGTCCAAATGTAGTTCTACAATGTGGTGTTTTACAGCTGCTCCTAGTTACTCTATCATTGTCTTGTTCTTGGATATACTGTATCTGTAAAAAAAGGCTCTGGGGCTAGACTGTTAACACATTTAAAAACTAATCTGAGAAAACAAAAATGAGTAAAGCTCTCAAAGCTCAGTAGATTGTGTCTTTTTAGTATGTGACAATGGGTTGCTTAGAGAAGAAGAAGAAGATGGAGGAAGAGGGAAGAGAGAAGTGATCAGTCATTTTTCCTTTAAGTCAAGAGAAGAACGTCCGATCAATGGTGATCATTTTAAGGGTCGGAAAACAATAATAATAAAAAAACACAAAGGATCTCTGTGAAGTGTAATATGTGCCTCCATGTGTTGCGTGCACATAAGCCAGAAACGTTTCTGTGTGTGGCTGCAAATGTAAAATGTGCCGTTCCATGTCCGTGTAGGAACATTACCAGCATTTAAACACCTCACCCTGCTGTCCATCTCTGGCCTGCTCCAAAACATAATTACAGACGGGAGAAGAACCAATGGGAGGGAACGTGACACAAACGCATAACAACTCACCGCCTCCAGAGCTTTCAGTCCACTTTTGATATTGTGCACCTCTTTTTCCAACTCTGCCAAACTAGTGAAAGACAGAAAAAAAGCAGAAATAAGAAAAGAACTTCATGATAATACGAGTCACCTACAAAATATACCTCCTGCAGTTTATAGTGTGTATAGTATAGTATTTTGATTGAGTATTCACTGCAATACTTTAAACCACATGCACTTACAGTAGGACTGAGAGCGTACTAATAAAGATACACAGCTATGGTGGAAACGCCTTTTCCTCTGCAGTAAACCGCCGTGCACTCACTTGACTTTGGCAGCCTCTGGTACACTGCTGAGGTCGTCCTGGATGAGCAGCGTGTCGTTGTAGTTCTTCTCGACGATCATGATCAGGTAGTGCAACATGGTGATGTTCCTGTTCGATCACAAGTCAAGACAAACGGGTTTTAACAAAAGTAATCCAGGAAACACGTCTTCTTGTAGAGCTGCTTATTAAAAAGGACTCTATGTAAGAATCAGAAATTGTTTGTTAACAGCGACACCTGTGGCTGTTAAGTCAACGAAAGTCAGCTTCCTGTTGCTTGTGCTTGTGCTCGCTCTACATAGACATGAACGAGCATCGGTCAAAGCAGTGAGGCGACACACGTCAGCTAAAACCACAATATCACTCTATATTTCAGCTGCTTGGCAGTAATGTTAGCTGACCAGATGAAGGTCTCTCCATGAATCACTGCTGATCCTAGTGTTGGCTTTTCCTGCTTCAGCCTCCCGACCGCGGTCAGAAGGAACAGGGGAGACACCAGAGTTTTGGTCGGAGACTATAACGTTACTCGCTCTGGAGCCCCGTCACAGGAAACCTCTGTTGGTCTGGAGGAGCTGCAGCAGTTATTTCTGCACGAACTTCCACTGTACATTCACTAGATATTCTCAGAGCTAAACTAACTCCTCTGCAGTGTGGAGTGTACGCGCATGCACGTGAGAGGTGGAGCAAGAGAGCGAGGGAGAACGAGCGTGGTGTATAGGTGAAGGCAAGCAGGCAGAGGAGCAGAGTACAGCAGAGACTCCGGCCCTGGAGACCAAAGCTACGGTCTCCCCTGTGTCTTCTGACTGCGGATGGGAGGCCAAAGCTGGAAGAGTTAACACTGTTTTGCAAGACGGGCTTCACTAGATAGAACTTTGCGGTTTTGGGGCTTCTGTGTAGTTTGTGTTGGAACAGCGTAGCCACACGTGAGCGCGCATGGGACACCAACCCAAAAGGATTTATACGTGATCATCCTAAATACTCTGAATCCTCGGCTGTTTTTCGCTCAGTTTTAACACTATTATTACTTCATTTTTCAGGCTTTTGGCATTTACATGTCTTCACCAGGAATGCCATATATTGTCATTTTCAGGAGAAGCTGTTTAGCAATACAATCATGTGGCATGTTGGTGGTGCTATGTATGTTCTACAAAACATTTTATAAAAAAACAAAACGTAATGCATTCTATAACGCTCGTGTCTACAATGCATATAAAGATACTTATAATTCATCATAATCTGCATCTAACACTGTATAATTAAGTTACAAGCACTCATAAATATTCATAAGGATTTATAACAATAATCATAACATATTATAAAGCATTTTATAATGAGATAAGATGAAGTATCCTAATACTTCAAAGTCAAAAAGTATACTACATGCTGCTACATTGATCTGATGTGCCCATGGATACTTCCAGCATAACCCTTTAAAGTAATATATTACATCAATAACAACACTTCTTATCAGAATAAAGGTAATTTTGTGCGGTTTGTATCTGACAGAATGTTCAGAACCTTGCATTTGGATTCTGTTATTGGGGGTATTGTTGTTATTCATGTAATATATCCTTTTAAAGCTCTTTTTGTGCTCTTTATGCTGGAACTATCCATGGGCACATCAGATCAATATGAAGCTAGTTATAAGGGCATTTGCAGTGACATTCAGAATTTGCCCCATTGCAGCATTAGAGGTCAAAGGTCAAGTTGTCTTGACAATTAGTGTCATGACAATGTGATCGTTGGATAGATTATAGTCTAAGTTACCCTCTTTAATATTGTATCTTTATGTAAAATGGCAAAATAAAAGATGGAAAAATTTTAATGATGGAGGGATGAAAAAAGGAGTGATAGCACATAGAGAGCTTCCATTGCTGCAATGCTATCATGCATTTCCAACACCAGGGACATAGACCTTTAAAAAAATCACCATGAGACATGGTCCCTCAAAATTGTCCTTACCAACCCCCTGGCTCATGGACTGTTGCTAGTAGTCCCTGTTTTTCACATTGATAGATGAATTCTGAGCAAATATGTGGACATTTATCCATAACAGACACCGGGAAAAAAAGGTAGTAACCACAGTCCCCTCCTGGCCCACCTGTCTATGCTGGACTTGGTGTCGGCGATCTTGTTGAGACTGGAGACCTTGAAGCCGTAGGCGTTGCCTCGTTGGCCCTTGTTCATGAAGTTGCCAAAGGCCAGCACCACCTCCAGGATCTGAGTCAGCCTCTTGCTCCGGACCACCTCCCTGGACGCGTTCAGGATGGCTGGAGGAAAATGGAAAGAGAGAGAGAGAAACAGCTGGAGAGATCATATAGTTGGTGATTGATATGTGTGCACTTTGCTTAGTGCATCACTTAACCTTTTAACCCCTCTGAGACTCACAATAGATCTGTTTTTGACTTGTTTTTAGGGGGAGAAAACAGGTCAACAGTAGATGTCACATAGAAGTGGTGTACACCATCTGAAAGCTGGGAACCTGAAGATTAAATTGAGATGCATCTATGTGTCAAGTTGTTCTAGTCATAAATCAGAAATAAACATGAATGAATGAATTATTTAAAATGAACTGTAAAAGTGTATAAGGGCTTAGGACATTATGATGGAAGTATATGATGGTCATCCCCATGCCCTATTATGTCTCATAAGTTGTTGCAGCAATTTTTGGGTTGATACCATTTGTTACACAGATTTGGTGCTAAATTTAACCATTTATTACCATTAGAGAATATATAAAAAATGATCAATAATCCCTACAAAATACCATATTAAGACACCAAGACCTTGAGGAACACCATAGAAAAAGCCATGCTGTGATTTGGTATCAAAAACTTTTGATTTTGGAGATTTCTGCAAGAATTGCATTTTTTGGCAATAGGATGGCGAGCACTTGTGTTGTGTAAACTGCTCAGAAACCCCCTTATTGTCAATCTAGCTAGGAAAGCAATCTACCCTCTGAATGCTCTAGGTTGTATAGTTTCATGAGGCTGTGATTATCCTAGAGGTCACCACAGGTCATTTTATTCAGTGAGGTCAAATTTAAAAAAATGGTCTCACTACAATGAAATGCTACTATGGGGACTAACATCATCACACATTAATACAGTTGGGCTCATTGGATCCACAAGAGTCTTAGCTGTTTGAGGCGTTATTTAGCCTCTCTCCCGACAAGCTAGTATGACATGGTTGGTAACAATGGATTCCTTATATTTTTTTAGTTTCACATGATATCTGTAGCTTCACTCTCGCCCTAAAACTGAACCTGCTTTCGCCTCTAGAAGACAGTAGAGTCAGTCGGGATGGCGGGTCTCAGAGGGGTTAAGTTATATAATAATCTGGCCCTTTTCCATTCTGTTTCTCTACTCAGCACACACATGCAAACTAAAAGTCTACCCAAAGGTTCTCATCCTTTCCTTCGTTTTCTAACATCCTTCATGATGATTGATCAATACTCCCCACAACAACTGGGCAGCTCAGTGGGGAAACCCATCAAGTGTCTCCATCCATCCATACAACAGCAGGGGGGGGGGATATTCCAAAAACAACCCCCGTGCTGTCCCGTTTCTTCCCCCTAGAGAACAGACTCGTCTGGCAAAGTGCAGGTGGTTCCCTCTCTCCGCAGAGGAAACCTCAGTGTGAATGTGAAAATCATTAACAGAATCCATATTGTTATTGTTACAGTTCTTTTTCTGCAGTGAGACAGCATGGGAACCATTCCTCTGGCTCGGCTGACACTGTTCTGCTGGATGCAGTGAGGTCTGGCGGCCCACTGCACTGTCTTATGAAATGCTTCTATTGAACATGCTGGGTGGTCTGGGGAAAATATAGTCTCATCTAGAGTATATACCAAAGAAACATGAATAATACAAGAGAATAAGGACTTTATGACGGGCATCGATGAACAGTGCGGTCTGGGAACATTTGGATCAAACAACAAAGATTCCGGAGGCTTGAATCAATACACTAACCCCTGAAAATTCTGCCGGCGGGCCCAGCTGCTATTCTGTCTTTCAGAGAGTGTTGCATTTCAAGCTAGAGTGAAGATATATTAGCTTGTCGGGAAGAACACTAAATAACGCTCCAAAGTTACGCTACATTTTGGCAAGAAAAAACTGGCATTTTCAAAGGGGTCCCTTGACCTCTGACCTCAAGATATGTGAATGAAAATGGGTTCTATGGTACCCACGAGTCTCCCCTTTACATACATGCCAACTTTATGATAATCACATGCAGTTTGGGGCAAAAAACATGCAGTGTTTTTAATGCAGTATAAATGTGTTATTTCCGCCTGTTCTAAAATGTTGTATTTGAATATTTCTGCATACTGGGGTCCCTAAACAGTCTAATTGGGTATCACTGTAAAGCTGAGACTCTTGTGAATCCAATGAGCCCAACTGCATTCATGTGTGATGATGTTAGTCCCCATAGTAGCCATTTCATTGTAGTGACACCATTTTTTTTACACATGTCCTCACTGTATAAAATGACCTGTGGTGACCTCTAGGATATTCATAGCCTCATGAAACTTTACAGCCACAGACTAGAGACCTAGAGCATTCAGAGGATGGATGGCTTTCCTTGGTAGATTGACAATAAGGGGGTTTCTGAGCAGTTTCCGTAACAGAAGTGCTCGCCATCCAATCGACGAAAAATGCAATTCTTGCAGAAATCTCCAAATGTCAAAGGTTTTTGACAGCATAACTTTTCTATGGTGTTCCTCAAGGTCTTGGTGTCTTAATGTGGTATTTTGGAGGGATTATCGATAATTTTTTTCATTTCTCGAGTGATAGAAAATGGTTAAATTTAGCACCAAATCTGTGTAACAAATGGAATCAGTTGCTGCAATAACTTATAAGACATAATAGAGCATGGAAATGGCCATCATATACTTATACTTATATTTTCTTGTTCTAAGCTCTTATACACTTTCACTGTTCATTTTAATTGATTAATTAATTTATTAATTCATTTTTATTTCTTATTAATGACTAGAACAACTTGACACACACATGCATTTCAAATAAATCTACAGGTTCTCAGCTTAGAGATGATGTTCATCACTTCTATGTGATATCTACTGTTGACTTTTTATCCACCCCTGAACATCCCCTGACCCCCACCCCTCTAAAAAAAGAAGGCAGAATCACAGGATTATTCCTCTGCTACAGCGCAGCACACACAGGGCTAAAACTGTCAGTCAGCAATAATGCGATGTGCTCATCAGAGCCGAAAAAAGCATTTAGGCTGAAAGTAACTCTGGCTCAAACGGACACTATGACAGCTCAGTCGCGACACACCCATGTGCGCACACAAGTCCACGGACCTCATTGGAAGCCCTTTCCCAGAGTCTTTGAAGTGAGCTGCAGTGTTTACGAGAGAGGCTCTCCCCTCTCAACATGGGCCAGCTTTCCAAAACAGCCTCCGTGGTAACCTGGAAGCTGGCTCCAAGGAAAAAACTACAGCGGGGCCAATCTACAGTTGGCCACCCGCTCTCACCATGCACACACGTGCACACTTAACACAAAGAAGGGATTTCACAAGTCATTGTGAAAAGCATCGGTCAAAGTGTTCAAAGCTGATGACATTTTCATTCTGTGAAACTGTGTTTTGCTTCTAGGCGTGTAAGTGTGTACAATCATTTGAATCTGCCCCTAAAAGCATGTTCTTCAAAATTGAATCTTCTGCTCCATTTGAGTTTAACAGTGTTTTGCGAGAAACCCTTTAAATCGTGGCAGAAGTGCACTGTTTAAGGACCGTTCTGATTGGAGAAGGAGACTAATGTCTACCAATATTTCAGCCTTTTAACCTTAGAGACCCACATAGATGTCTTTTTTAGCTGCATCTCAAATTAATCTTCAGGTTCCCAGCTTTCAGATGATGTACACCACTTCTATGTAACATCTACTGTTGACCTGCCATCTCCCCCTAAAAACCCTCCGTACCCCCTAAAAAAGACAAAAATGGGTCTATTGTGGGTCTCAGAGGGTTAATAAGAAAAATATAGAATATTGCCAGTGTTATCCTTTAAAGGTCCCATATTGTAAAAAGTGACATTTTCATGTCTTTTATATTATAAAGCAGGTTTAAGTGCTATATAAATACTGTGAAAGTATCAAAACACTCAATCCATGGAGAAATACACACAGCCTGTATTCAGAAACTGTGCGTTTGAAACAAGCCGTTAGGATTTCTGTCCATTTGTGATGTCATAAATCTACAATGTTTAGACCATTTCACAGTTTTATACGTAAACATACTAAATGTGTCCCAGTTTATTTCCTGTTACAGTGTATGTGAATGACATCAGCTGACAGGAAGTAAACATGGACCCAAGCTGTTTTCTAGCAACGCAATTCCGTTGAAATGCACTAAAACGGAGTGTCTCAGACATAGGGTGAATATATATATTGTATATATATAGGTATATTCAGACAGACAGTATGAGAAAAATAATGTATTTTTTGTACATTAAAAGCATGTAAACATGATATAGCAGAAACCCAAAATACAAACATGAACCTGAAAATGAGCACGATATGTCCCCTTTAAATGACTAATCACTGAGAGTTAAGCTCTCTGCCTTCTAGTGCCCTCCAAGGTGTTTGTCCTTACCTTCAACCTTAGGCTTGGTTTCAGCTAGACGCTCTGCAAACTTCTTCTTAAAGAACAGAGCCTGCAGTCTCTGTTGGTAGTGGTCAATTCTGATGAAAGAGATAAAGGGAGGAGAAAAAAGAGAAAGAAAGGGAAGTGAGTTACACTTGTGTCCAGGGGAGTGGAAGTTCAAAGCTAGAAGTCACCCAATCGTACAGAATCCCCTCCCTCTCTCAGTTTTCACAAGCCTTTTATCATCTAATAGGCTCCCATCTAGTTGGAGAGTTGACAAATGGGTATGATGATTAGAACTTCACTGAGGGAGGGGGGAATTTCAAAGAGGGACCATGCAGGGATATTAAATGACGAAAAAAAAAAGGAAATAACTAAATCCCAGATGTATTCCTGGGACCGAAGGAGATGTGGTCAAAAGGAAATAAAGTAGACAGGCTAATATTTCACTGAAGGAAACAAAAAAGGTTGAATTATCTTGAACAAATAGTGCAGATTCTGAGAAAGGATGGAATGCAGAAAAAAGGCGCTGATGTAAAAAACCCTCTGATTTGATGGGAGTCCTCAAAGGGCAGCCATGACTACTTTTCACAGCTAAATGATGAATCACCCTGAAGTTTTGAGGCTTGTTCTTGATCCCAGCCTCCCCGTGCTGCTTCAAAAGATCATTCTTTTTGAACGTGCTTTGCAATATTTTAGGATCTATTTGTGGTTGACTGACTGATGTCTTGATTCTGCACAAAATCTGCATGTTGTTCACTTTGGAAATCTTCCATTTCAAAAGCTGGCCATGGACTGTCAGTCAGACACTACACGATGCAAAAACATCAAATCTGTTTGATCACCCGATTCGACTGTTATCAGGCCATTAAATAGTCATTATCAGTCGCTATAAGCACCATAAATGTGGGTCAATAGGGGCCTACTACATTCATAAACTTAAGAGCAACACCTTCATTGTAAAACTGAATGAAACATTACATTTTAAACATTAACAAAAAGTCTTCTTTAGGTTTAGGCAACAAAATTACAACTTTTTTAGGTTTAGGAAAAAAAACTACAACTTCTTTAGGTTTAGGCAATAAAACTAAAACTTCTTTAGGTTTAGGCAAAAAAAAAAACAGTTTTGTGTCCCATCCATTGTCCCCGACCTCCACCCCTTATGGAGTTTCATACTGTCTATAATACAGCACCTGACTTCCGCTTCTGCTCCTGTCATAATTACTCTGATCGCTAGAGGTCGCTGTCATGCTCTTTTATACCTTCTTTCGGTGATATACCATGTGAATAGATGATAAAACCTACAGTGGGTCTAGTAGGCCCCTACTGACCTACATCTATGGGGCTTATAGCGACTGATAATGCCTATTTAATAGCCTGACAACAGTGTAATCGACTGGTTCTTATAACGGAGACACTGACTTTTGTGTAACTGATATCCATCACCACATCTCACTTTATGACAAATTGAATGAAATAAAAATGTCAGCCCTGCAAATTGCTCATCTGTGCAATTCAGTGCTTTGCAGATGGTTTGGCCGCACTGAAAAATGTAGCAGATAAGATAAATCCGATACCTTAACACACCAATGTTGTTATTTGAAGCAGAGTTTTCCTGTGTACCTGCTCATTTCAAAGAGGAAGCGATCAGCCCGGGCCATCCGCTCCAGCTCATGTTTGTGCTCCTCCAAGAGATCAATGTCGCTTTTCTCTGGGATGAACTTCAGCAGCTGCAAAGATGAAAGGACAAAGTTAATCCAAATGCTAATGCTGTTGTCTGTGGAGCAAACTGAAATGCATCAAAAGTTAGTATCTAACTTTTTTAGCTTTCTTTTCATGTTGATTACGGCGGCAACCATCCGGTTCTGAAAAGTGAAGCCAATGCTGAAGCGCCTTAAACTCGCATTCTTTCTAACAGCCAGCAGGGGGCGACTCCTCTGGTTGCAAAAAGAAGTCTGATTGTATAGAAGTCTATGAGAAAATGAGCCTACTTCTCACTTGATTTATTACCTCAGTAAACATTGTAAACATGAGTTTATGGTCTCAATCACTAGTTTCAGGTCTTCTTCAATACAGCATGATGTTCATTTAGTAAATTATGGTCCCATTTAGAGTCAAATAGACCATAAAGCAGGAGATGCTTTAGGGAGGGGCTACGTTGTGATTGACAGGTCGCTACCACGGCGTTGTCCGGTCTGGGAGTTGTCCGTGTTATCGTCTTGCAACTTTAATCCTTTCACAGTGTGTTTTCTGTTAATGAAAGTTAATTATGACATTTTGGCTGCCTAAAAATGTCTTATTTAGTGTTTGGTTGTACTTAGCTCCAGCCTCTCGTGTCACTTCTGATTGCAAAAAGAACAAGATAGTGGTGGTCAAAAACCAAGATGGCGACGGACAAAAACCAAGATGGTGACTGCTGAAAACCAATATGGCCACTACTAAAAACCAAGATGGCGACTGCTAAAAACCAAGATGGTGACGGCCAAAAACCAAGATGGCTATGGCTGAAATGCAAAATCGAGGCTTCAAAACCATAGTCCACAAACCAATGGGTGACGTCACAGTGGCAGTGACTATGTCCATTTCTTATATACAGTCTATGGTTGATTAGCTTTTATCAAATTAGCAGCAATATTTGTTAATCTCTCGAAAACTTTATCAATACAAAATTACGTACTGAAATAAAGTGAATAAATCCAGGCCCCTTGAAAGTCTCAGGTTGTTTACCTTCTGCTTCTTTGTCAGAAATAACTGAAATCTAAAATATAATATCACTTTGTCTGAGCCAAGCGCTGAGTAGGCAAAACCTCTTTTAAAGAAACAATAGAATATCCATTTTCTTTGATCAAATCCATACACATTATTTTCATCCAAACAGTCATAGTAGACTTGATGAGCTCTGCTACAACACTGCTGTCTTACATATATATAGTACGTGATCATTCATCCACCTCACCTGCTCCAGCATATCTTTGGCTAGCTCTTCCCTCTCATCCATCTCTAGGATCGCCCTCTTGATCTCTTCATTGCTCATTTTTAACCTGCAAAAAGGAAGAAAATTGTTCACAGGAAGTTGTTTTACTTTCATTTATTAAATGTAATTAAATGCCACATTACAACACACAACACAGAAAACTGTAGTGGACTGATACTAATACTGGTCTGGACCAGTGTCAACCCCGGGAGCACTGCCAGCTGTGTTCAGTGCATCGGATCACTGTTAAGTGTGCTGGGTTGTGATCAATAACAGCATTGTTAGTCTGTGCATCAAAGCCTTATTGGCCAACTGCTGACCCCATTTGGGTCTAGTTTGAACCCTCGGGTCATTTGCTATTGACACGATAGTGTGTTCAGGGACCATGCTGCAGTTTTGTCCGACAGAGAGGGGTCTCAGGAAGCCTGTTTATTGATCTGTAAAGGGGATTCGAATTCTCTAAAGAGCTTTTGGATCATTGCTGTTATAAGACACACAAATGGTAGCCATATTGTTTGGGGGGATTTTAAATGGTGACAATTGATTCTGGTTCAGATATCGTAAAACCCTCGGGATGGGGGTCATTTTATGTGTCTTAACTTGTTTCCTATGTGGAGACTGATAGTACAGAGATACACCCTGGACAATGCTTTCACTCAGCTTGCTCTTACCATGGATGGTAATTCAATTACACTGACAGATGTCCTCGTGTGTCCATTAAAAACACATTTCCTGTACCGGACATAAGCAGCACCTGCCTCAAGCAGTGCCACACTGAGTTCTGGTACATATTCACAAGGGTGTTTTTTATCGCTTCCCAGCATTGGACACAAAGCACAAGGCACGTGATAGGACGAACGCTTTCCCTCGTGGGCTGCTGCTCCCAGCTTTCTCCTCTTATATCATGAAAATAGTTCACCGAAATGTGATTCTGAAAACATTTTACGTGAGAAATAAGCCATGCAGCTGCTGAATCTGTCTTTATTTTGGATCGACAACGGTTAGTTTAAAAGTTTCAAGGGAGTTTCCAGAGGTGGCGAGTTGCGCCGGACGCCTCTGATTTTCATAAAGTAGCCTAGACCTCAACTATATGCAAATTATGAGCGGCGAACGCTACGCCCCGTCTCTCGAATTGCGCCACCACGCTACCACAATGCATTGCACGGCTGCTTGATTTTGTTAACAAAATCTATGACGAAATATGTTCGTCAACGACCTTTTTTTTTCACGACTAAGACGAGACGATGACGGGACGGCACTGATGTCATTAAACGCTAACGGTGAAGATATCAAACATGCAATATCGTTGACGAAAAAAGACGAGAATAAAATGTAGTGTAAAACATAAAAACTTTACCAAAATCTCTCTTTATTTTTGTCACCTTCCACCTTCTCCTTTCATCTCTCTGTCACTCTCTCTCTATGTCAAACCCAAACACACACACAACATGCTGCGGCGGCGGCGCTCAGTCTGTCTCTGTCCTTCTTGTCTTGTCTTCTTGTCTCACACCTCAATCCTGACAATTGTGCTACTACAATGCATAAAGTTGACAGTTAACGGGTCGGGTTGGGTTCAGGTTCGGGTGGTTGTGTAACGCATACTTTAACATGTTGGGCGGATTGTCTCTCATAACGGACCGGCGGGTGAGACTGAAGTCGCAGTCAGCAGGACTCAAACTAACTGCAAAGCTGCGTTCTTAATTATTCAACCTGTGTTTTTCATCAGATGATGATAAGATACAATTTTATATGAAATAAGTTTGACTAAAATGACAGAAATATTCAGTATAATCTGATGACTAAACAGGACTAACATTAAATAATTAAAAGAAAATAGCTGACAAAACTGAGAGAGAAAACATTTTGACTAAAATCAAATGACTTTTCGGCGACAAAAACCTAGACTAAAATGTTTCGAGTTGTTGTCGACTAGAACTAGACTAAAACTATGAAGGATAAAAATAACTAAAATGTGACTAAAATGTGACTAAAACATTTTCATTTTAAGACTAAGACTAAATCTTAAACAGCTGCCAAAATTAACACTGCACGGCTGCTTACATAGACAATGAATGGGAAGCGTGGACATGTACCGTTACAGCTCTAACCCCGGACCTAAAGGCTGCAGTGAAACTCATTGAACAACAGCCTGAGCTCAGGGCATCTCCTCACAATTCTAATCTAATCAACAGATAATAACCAGTTGTTTACTGATGGGGACCCTTACTTTGAAAGAAGGATGACACAATTCTGTGCACGTCGACCGTCGATGACCGACAGCTCTTTGACCTTCCGTGTGCTGACGTATATGTCGTCCATAGAGCCCGTCTCTTTCTGCAGAAAGACAAAGACAGACATCCAGATTAACTTTGCGACATAGTTCCATTTATACGAGTGCTCATATGAAATGAAAAAAATGAAACCTCCTCCTCCTCACATCTGTTTGACATCTTTATCTGGTTGAGAGTTGACATGACCCCTTCTAAGCATTTAACAACGCGTTAATTTGGAGCAGACATTTCAAAAAAAGACATAAAAAAATCTCAAAGGAGTTGCAGTTAGATCGCTGCCACTATCAAGCACAGACTCCAGCCAAATACTTTAGCTGGCCTCAGGTCAAGTTCCCTGACCTGATTTGGCAGTCACTGACTGTGAATGCATCAGTTCTCAGAGGCCATAATGCACGTCTCATTAAAAATTATAAACCCTGGACTGAATTGTGGAAGACGTATGAAAACATATTTAAAAAAAAAAAAAGGAATCAGCAAAATACATAAAGTCGGTCCTGTGAGAGGAGATTTCATTTGGTGAGTCACCTCTGCAAACACAATGCTGGCAAGCCTATAAACGTCTCGGAGGAACAGGAAACACTGATCGAAACTTGGTTCAGGCCAGTCAGATATTTTTGTAAGCTTCACACAAATGTAGTATTAAAAATTCCACAAGGAGAAAGAGAACACGTCAGAGCAAACCGGTCCGGGGCTGCATGTTAAACACATTCTATTTATGGTGCGAGCCGGTTTCCTGCTCGCCAGAACACGTCCTTTTTGAGGTTGCTGGCAAGGACGTACGTACGTACGTAAAACAGATGCGGCTTGTAAAGAAAGTGTCGTTTTTCCACGCCTGCGTTGACCCTCGTTGCCTGGCAACGGGCTGAGGTTGGCACTGGGTTATAGGGGGGCAACTCCCATGCACTGGACGTGCCAAAGCCCTCTCTGCCCACGCGCTAAAGGCACTTTTGCCAACTTGTGTATAGTGCATTCAACCCAATGCAACTGCAGACCAGCCCCTTCATCTTTGAGAACGGTTATTAAGTGGCGTAATCGAAATGTGGTCAGGTGTTTCCACTGGCAACGTGGTTTGTGAAGGTTTAACATTCAAGTGAGTGCATTTCAATTCAGGCTTTTCCTGCTTAGTTCATGATGATGAATCATAACAATTAAAGGAGACATATCATGCTCATTTTCAGGTTCGTACTTGTATTTTGGGCTTATACCAGAACATGGTTACATGCTTTATTGTTCAAAAAACGCATTCTTTTTCTCGTACTGTCTGTCCGAATACACCGGTATTCACCCTCTGTCTGAAACACTCCGTTTTAGTGGCTGTCTCTTTAAAGTGGCAATCCTTAAAGATTTCAGTCCTAGTTGATTGAGCATTTATATTTGAGTGAAAACAACAGAATTGTGCTCAGAGTCGGGCGGTCTTTTTGTTGATAACATGAGTTTACAATTTTCAGAATTGTGTGCATAGTTACATTTTTGTGTGTGTAAACAATGAAGAAAAACTGTAATACTGCATTTTATTCTGGGAATGTCACCACAGACACTCAGTTCATAATACTGCTAATATATAAATATTGCAATACTTTCATCAGTGGGCCGTAGGCTCAATCACCAATGTGTTACCTCCTTTGGCGATAGATAAGGAATTAACAGACATTTATTTAAAGGAAACCTTCGAGATTGCCACTTTAAAGTTAGAGATTTTGTAATTTTCTTCAGAACATTTTTTTATTAAATTTGTTGAAATTCTCTTTTCATCCCAACAACAATCAATAAATAAAAAAAAATCTGGTATATGTGGCTTTCACAGGACTGTAATTCTAATAATTATTTGGGCTGAATGAAATGATTGGACGGCCCACCTACCTACCTAACTACCTGCCTGTGTACACTCTACTGTACCTGTGCACTCATTGCACATCACCAGAGTCTTCCACAAGCTGCTAGCTTGACAGCTGTGAGTACTAACAATAGAAACAATCAGGGCGAAGCTAACTTCTTGGTTGGCCTACAAAAAATACATCATCCTTTGGAGCACTCGATAGCAGACGTGGAGCAACATTAGAATTCATTTGGAGTCATGTTTCTGGTGACATGACAAATGCAAGTCACTCACACACTTTTAGCTTTTGGCCTCTACCATCTCCCGAGGGACGTATCTCTCTGTTTAGCTGCTAAATGTTCCACTATGTTCGCCAGCTGGTCTCTAACTTAGTCTGTTGTTTAACGTTGAGCAGATACTGCACAGTGGGTTTCTAGAGCAACATTATGAGAGTGGTGAGAATGAACCAAATTATCTGACCTATTGTTAATATGAAAACATTGGTCAGAGAAGCTTTAACACTAAGGTATGCAAGATGAAGGTTCATACATTGCAGGAAAAACAGCACACACTTGGCACTTGTGTGTACACATCCTCTAAACAGAGACAAGTCACTATAAATGCATTCATCATACAAGGAAGTGGTCTCTCTGGCTGTCTGCTGAGTCGCAGAGGAGAAGGTGATAGAGCATTGGAGGTGGGTGACCATGAGATAAAGATGCTGGAAGACCTTTAACTCACCTGCTTGAAGGATTGGTTAGTGAGCAGGTCCTGCGCAGGCAGTCGGAGAGAGTGCAGAGAGACAACAAGACAAAATTGAAAACACATGCAAAGATTAGCACGTCAAGCAGAAAAAAAAGTGTTGACTACTAGAGCAAAGAACTACAACTATGCACACTACAAAGCTGAAGCTGGGGGAGCTTCAATAATCATTTACTGTCCAAGTCATCAGGGGCTCATGAAATCTATGCTGAAAGTCTGAAATATGTCTGCACTGGGTGAACAAAAAAAGCTTTTAAACTTGGTTCTATTTTGGTTTCTGTATTCTTAAAGAGGTCATGATTGTTATAATTAGGGCTGTCAAAGTTGACACTTTAACGCATTAACGCATTCCATCGTTCAGAGGTTGTAGCAGGCTCACTTTTAAAGCTAGAGTGAAACTCAAACCTCAAGAATCCATTGGTACCGACCATGTCATACTAGCTTGTCGAGAAGAACACTAAATAACGCTACGCAGTTACGCTAAATTTTGATGAGGAAAAACTCTCATGGCCATTTTCAAAGGGGTCCCTTGACCTCTGACCTCAAGATATGTGAATGAAAATGGGTTCTATGGGTACCCACGAGTCTCCCCTTTACAGACATGCCCACTTTATGATAATCACATGCAGTTTGGGGCAAAAAAAACATGCAGTTATTTGAATGCAGTATCAATGTTTTATTTTCGTCTATACTCAAATGGTGTTTGAATATTTTTCTGCATACTGGGGTCCCTAAACAGTCTTGAATTACATAAATTGGGTATCACTGTAAAGCTGAGAATCTTGTGGATCCAATGAGTACCCAACTGTATTCATGTGTGATGATCTTAGTTCCCATAGAAGCCATTTCATTGTAGTGAGACCATTTCTTTTTATACTTGACCTCACTGTATAAAATGACCTGTGGTGACCTCTAGGATAATCACAGCCTCATGAAACTTTACAGTCACAAACTAGAGACCTAGAGCATTCAGAGGATGGATGGCTTTCCTAGGTAGATTGACAATAAGTTAGTTTCTGAGCAGTTTACAGACCAGAAGTGCTCACCAGCCAGTCACCAAAAAATGCAATTCTTGCAGAAATCTCCAAATGTCAAACATTTTTGATCCCAAATCACAGCATGGCTTTTTCTATGGTCGTCCTCAAGGTCTTGGTGTCTTAATGTGGCATTTTGGAGGGATTGTTGATCACTTTTATCAATTCTCGAGTGGTAAAAAATGGTTTAAGGGTATGGTTTGGGGTTAAACTCTATACTATTTTGGTTTTCTTAAAGAGGTCCCGATAGCTATAATGTATTCTTTTGATTGCATCTACATCTGTCTCAGCGTGGAAAAACAAGAACATGAAAAATGAGTGTGGTAACTTATCCTACAGAGGGGGGGGAACGTAAACAAAAGTCCAAATGACGAACTTTAAAAAAAGAACAAGAAGGAATTATGCCGTGCCTAAACATCGCAGTATTGTCCAGTTTGAATTGAATCTCGTTCTTGCCAAATGGAACCGACTTTGTCAAAGCCAGGAAGTCCTTGGGGTTTTTATGTGGCTATATCCATGGAGATCGCCGTTTAACCGTTGGCTTGTGCCAATAAAAACCTGCCCTGTGTAAATAAATACACACAGTAAATCACTGTCAGCGACAGCCTCAAATGACCCATTAATCTTTAATAAAAGCCTGAAAAGAGAAATTGTGCTTTTAGCTGTCAGAGGGCTTTTTAAAGCATGGCAGTAAAATACCTTGTAAAGGAATTCAACAATGATAAAGCCTCTATATAGAGCCAACTCTTCCATTGAGCATTTGATTTAAACTGTGATTACTAGAAACTCATTAGGGGCACATTGACATTCCACTAAAATATATCAATTTATGCACACAATATTCTCACATGACAAGTGGTGTATAATTAGTTTGTAGCATAGTGGGGAAGTAATTGCTATGCACTGTGTGGTATTGCCCCAAAGGCATGCATACTGCAATTACGCTATTAGTTAGTCCCACGTGCTTTAGTCAATTGCTTCTTTATTTTAGTGCGCCTGCTCCAGTAAAAAAGTTTCCTGTAGCGTGACTCCTCGTGACTCTCAGCGGCGTTTTCCATGAGCCCGTGAAGACCAGTCACTTCCCCAGTTCTCACACTAATGCTCTGCAGATACTGCGGGCAAAGCTGGAGCTCAGTGGCATTTTCTACAATAAAGGCATTCAGCAGTGAACAGCTGCTCGTGTTAGCCCGGAGCTAGACCTCTAACAACATCCACACCCCTCGGCCCAACTCTCTCACTTATACACACACACACACACACACATGTTCAAGAATCAAGGCAAAATGCAAACTTCAAATGTAACAGTTATTAAAATCTATTATGTTAATGCTCGCCAAAACAGAACACAAGCAAACACTGAACTGAAAAGTCAGAAAAAGTGCAGTCCAGAATAGTGTGCGCCACTTTCTGACAAATCCAAACCTGTTGTCTCTGATAGGCTGAAAACATCTTCTCGATGTCCTTGAGGTCGAGAATCTTGAAAGCTCTCAGATCATCGATGTCGTTCCAGATGGTGCTGTTGATCACATTCTGAAAGAGGTTAAAGGGACATAGGGATTAATATTCAATAACTGAGTACTTACAACTTAAAAGCTACGGCTGTCAAAGTTAACGCGATAAAAAGGTGTTGATGCAAATTTGTTTCAACTCCACTAATTCCTTTAACGCAACTTGTGATTTTTAGGTTGCTAGGTGCTAAATTTTGGCGAGGAAAAACAGGCATGGTCATTTTCAAAGTGGTCCCTTGACCTCTGACCTCAAGATATGTGAATGTAAATGGGTTCTATGGGTACCCACGAGTCTCCCCTTTACAGACATGCCCACTTTATGATAATCACATGCAGTTTGGGGCAAGTCATAGTCAAGTCAGCACACTGACACACTGACAGCTGTTGTTGCCTGTTGGGCTGCAGTTTGCCATGTAATGATTTGAGCATATTGTTTTATGCTAAATGCAGTACCTGTGAGGGTTACTGGACAATATCTGTCATTGTTTTGTGTTGTTAATTGATTTTCAATAATAAATATACACACATTTGCATAAAGTAAGCATATTGTTCCACTCCCATGTTGACAAGAGTATTAAATACTTGACAAATCTCCCTTTAAGATACATTTTGAACAGAAAAAAAATGTGGGATTAATTTGCTTTTAATCACGATTAACTATTTGAGCCCTATTAAAAACTTAAAACTTAAACTTTTAGTAAACTATTAGTATTTGTACTATTATTACTATAGTTACTATTTCTTCCTAAATTTTGCTGTGTTACTGGCTCAGTACTTCTAATCAGTGATGAACTGTTGCCTACTGCATTCTGCTATACTGCAGAATAAGTATGCTCACACCATCATATCATACGATCTGTCTTTCTTAAATTAAAGTTTTTTCACCCAGCAGCAGTTTGGCAAAGCAGATGTTCTCATTGTTCTCTCACCTCTCCTAGTTTGGCCCAGTTGAAGGACTTCAGGGGATGAGAAGGCTGAGGGATGGACTTGGAGCGCATGGTGGCTGAGTTGAATGAATTGGGAAGAGGAGGAGGGGCTCCAAAAATGGGAGGGGCTCCTGGCGGAGGAGGCGGTCCTCCGGGTGGGGGAGGAGGCGGTGGTGGAGGCGGGCAGCTGAAGGGTAGTGGAGGAGGAGGCGGAGGAAAGCCACCCATCATGGGTGGTGGAGGCGGAGCCATGGGACCGCCAGGAGGAGGGGGAGGAGGCGGGAAAGAGACACAGACGCCCTATTGGTGGGGAGACGGAAATAAAAGATTAAGTTAGTTTATGTTTTGAATAACATTAAATTACAGTCATTTGGCAATTTGTCCAACGTGACATAAAATTGGTACATTCAAACATTAAAGCTAGATGCCATCAAAAAACCTTTCCAAAGAAACAGCTTAAGGCATGTTAGAAACCTACGATGCAAATGTTTTAAAAAAAATAATCTCTAACCTAAAACGGAGACCAATATGCACATTTTTGATGTCTCACTAGGAGTTAGATAAGAAGATAGATATCAATTTAATCCCAAACTAGCTTAGCACAGTGAATGAAATAGCTTACGTTATATCTTGTTAGCTAGCAAACTGGCCAACAATACATCCAAATGGGAGGACTTCCGTTACTGGGCCCAGCTGTTGTTGATTAATAATTAGCTCCAATGCATAAGCTAACTTAAGCTAACATAACTAAGCTCATTTAGCTACATATATATCGTTTTCTCTTGCTACCTTTGTTATACACACAATACATAGCACATGTGCAGCGAGTAAATATGACAGCTGTGGAGCTGTTGGAAAGCAACGTTAACCGTTTCCTCCCACCACTAGTGGTTGTGCTAAGCTAGGCTAAGCTAGGCTAAGCTAGGCTAAGCTAGGCTAAGCTAGGCTAAAGTGCTGAGTTAGCATTTAAGCATTTCCGTTTCATCTCATCTGGAAGTCAATGGGTTTTTTAAATGGGTTTTTAATTAGATGCCTAAAATAAGGTCTGTGGTTAAAACAAGTTTAAGACATTTTAACATGTTGCTTTACGGTGTAAAATACATCAATAAATAACCCACTTGTGAATTTTGAAGCTTTAACAAGTCTTAAAAAAGGCGGTTACTAACAAGCGGCTAAATAAGACTATTGAATGTCATCATGCCAAACACTAGTCCGCCTTTAGCTTAGTTTCGGTGACGTGAAGTCATGCGACCGTAGTGCAGTTTGTTTATAGCCTAACGTTAGCTTTCTTACTTCTCATGATTGCACTGACGCTTCAAAAATCATAAAAGTGGTGTTCATTTTGTGGAGATTATCTTACTGAACAAAACATGTCGGTATCATAAACATTTGTTTGCCACAGATTTTATTTTCTGCAATAATCCAAAACCCATTGGAAAAATCCCATTGGGTTTTTGTCAAGGGAACCAGTGTTCCAACACTTCCAGGTTTGCCTACAAAAATACGTCCTCCCTGCAGCGCTCTATTGAGCAGCACATCACTGACTCATCCAGGGTGTTGTACTAAATGTCATATTGTAACTTAGTATAAAAAGCAGCACTGCTCACAGATATGTCGTTGATGCGCAAGGACAGGTCCATGACTTGTTCCCTGGCTGAGCGCAGCTCCACTCCCTCGCGCTGGAGTTTGTCCTTCATCTTGTTCAAAGTCTTCATCATGTCATCCTTTTCCTGGGTCTTGGTATCACACTCTCGCTCCTTCCTCTCTAGTTTACTTAGCAGCTCTACATGATCTAAAAAGGACACAGTGACGCAGAAATGTGTTCACATGATGATGTTGATTCAGATAATGAAATGCAAACAGGAGTAGATTCATACAGAGAAGCAGAGAGTGACTGCGGTCGAAAAGTCAAAATTATGATGTCTTTTCCTAACCGCTTTTCCTTGACCTCGATGGAAAACATCATGAGGTCAAGGAGAGTTCATCAGGACTATCGTGGTGTGAAGAGAATCCGACCGCACTTACACGAGGCTCCGTAATTATGATGCGACGACGGCGGATGTTATTATTGTGGGTTTGCCGTGGTGAAACTACAATGTTCCAAAGACGGACTACAAAATGAGCAACCGCAGGTCCTTCAGCTGCTGTAACACTTTACATCAACATACAATAAAGGATTATCTGACCTAACGTGGACAACCGGTGAAAAATATCACTTCATTACCAAGGTTGGAATTGATATAAAAAAGGAATATACGCTACCACCAAAAGTTTACATGATAAATATTGAGTTATTTATTGAGTTATGGAGAAGGGGTAGAACCATTAAAATGTATATTTCTTCCTTCTCCTTTTCGGACATGTAATATTTATTTATGTTGATTATTTGCTTATTGACAATTTGCTATATGTTCCCTGTCCATTTTATTTTTTATTCTTGTTTTGTTTTACATGTTCAAAATACTATATGAAACTATATAAAAATAAAATGCAAGATCACATCATTTGTTTTCATGAACGACTGAATGGTGCGTCGCTTTAAATTTTGCGACCACAAGGAATTGTGGGATGTTATTCTCTCCATTCCTTTGGTAAATGATGGTCCAGTGTATCCTATGCTAAAGGAGATAATAAAGGAAGCATTGAAGCACCTTTCCTTTGCATTAAGATAATTCAAACAGCTCTTAACATGGTTGCTACGGCGATACTTTCAGGTCATTTCACTCCGTTCCTAAGCAAAAAAGACTTTTTCGACAGCAGCCAGTGATTTATGGAGCATGATGCATTTGATGATGCATTTTCTCTTTCAACCTGCAGAGTGCAGTGTGCCAAACAAGTCTTACCTTTCCTGAACTTCTCTGCCTGGTCTCGCCACTGTTTCACCTCATTCTCATTGACCAACCTGTGACGCAGACAATAAAAAAATAAAAATAAGCACAGACCCAAGAACAGATGGATAAACTGAGCACACGCCTTGCACAAAACGCTCGCGCGTAGGGGTCAACTGCAGTCCGACCAAGTCAAGGCAGAACATTCTGAGGAAATTCAATAATTGGTTTTGGAAATCCGCTGATCACTGACAATCCTCTTGTTTGTGAGAGGCATCCAGATTCATTACCGACATTGACTGGGCTGACGCAGTTTGCTCCTTTAAGCTGCATAACACACAACATTAGTGCTAAAATAAACCTTGCTAAGCTGAAATCAATTACATTCAGTTATACATTTGGTTCAGCTTGAGGCTTGACAGGGTTAAACGGGGTTAAACAATGATGTTCTGATGTGTAAATGTGGGATCAGCTAATGCGAGAGATGAGTGTTCCTGATAATGAAGCAACCAGGGAGACTGCACATGGGTAAAAAGCTAAAAATAGAAGGTAACATATTAAAGCTGAATGAAAGAGAGATGGAAATATGGAGTGTTTTTCGAGAAATTAATTAAGCTGAAGAAAGATTTGAAAGTGAAACCTTGAGCATCGGTGGAAGCCATGGCTAGAGTTGAGAGAATAGACATGTTTCAGTTTCACTGAGCACAAAATGTATAAAACGATCAATTGAAAAGAAAGAGCACAAGAGAGGGAGACTGCTGAACAGGGAGAGTGTTGAGGTACGACCATCAGGGCTGGCTCAAGGCCTATAGGCCATATAGGCGGTCGCCTAGGGCGCCACCTTTAGAGGCGTGCTGGTTACCCTAAAAAAAAAATAATAACAAAAAAAATATTTTAAATGCCTGTGGGCGCCCTTCCTCATTTTCTGCTTTGAGGTAACAAATGAACAAATACATAAAGAAAGAAAGAATGAAAGAAATACACTTGTCACCCCTGTAATTCTCTGTCATCTGCACTTATTTTTTAATAAAAAGTGTAAATTGTAGTGAAACTGACTAAACACTTTTAAGCCAACAATATCAGGGACCAATTGTCTATTTATTTTATATTAAATACAGTTACTTATAAAAATAAACATTTTAATTATTGTCTTAATAACATTGTGATGTCTGATGTGTGATGCCGTTTACGGGGCTATGGTTAAGGCCCTGACACACCAGGCCATCGGTCGGCCGTCGGACAGTTTGGGGCCGTCGGTGAGCGTCTGTCTGCCTAGTTTTTTCGGTGTGTACGGCACTGTTGGTCTACCCGTATCAGAGTTTTTTCAACCAATTCAACATGTTGAATCCGCGGCGGCGTCCGTCGGTGAAAGAAATCACTCTGATTGGCTGTTCAGCTTGAACGAATCAGTGCAAGAAAAGAGAAACAGATGTGAGGAAAGCAAGCCAACGAGTAAAGTGAAGAGGAGAAACACAGAAGGCTCTTCTAATTTTTCATCTTCATCTCATCTGATCACTCCAACACATGGATATTTCCACAGCGGCATGAACACCTGGAATGAAGCTAAGTGGTGAAAGTGGTGTGAAAATGATTGGCAAACGTTGCCTCGTTTCATGTACGTATCGCAACAACGACTTATATATCCGCTGTCCTCGGCCTTCCTGTTTCCCTTTTTGAATGACGAATACAGACTACCGCCACCTGCTGGTGTGGAGAGTTATTTAATCTCAAGCAGGCGCAGAACGTACGTGGTAGCTGGCAGTCGGCTGTAGTCTCTGCGTCGTGTCCAAGTGCAACTTTTTTGCCAAGACAAAGGCGACGTGAGGCTATCCGCATTTCGCCTATAGGACACCAAAAGGGCTAGAGTCGGCCCTGCCAACAAGTAACTTCACTGCAGTGACGACTGACACTTAAATGCTTGTAATCAATTCCTCACTTTGAGGCAATTTAAAAGCAAACAGGTCATTAATCAGGTTTAGGTCTTTGAAATGCCTGTTAGTGAACAGAACTGTCTGAACTTGATCACAACGTCAGCACTGCTTTTAATTACAGCTCGAGCAACGCTCCATGGATCCAACTCATTAAAACAGAGAGAGAAACAATCGCTTCATTGTTCACCGGTCGAATAAATACTTTTACACAGCTGTGGAAAAAATGTGATTTGTACAAGAGTGTTAATTTTGGGGTAAGGCACACGTGTGAGTAGTCATGGCGACCGCAGATGATGAATGGCTTTGTCTCCCAGTTGTTTTAACAGTTGTTTTAACGTCCCCGTCTGAGCGGCCGCAGCACGAGACATACTGTACGTTAACCGTAAGGGGCCCTCCGGCACGCAGCCAAAACAATGAGGAAATCTCACTTTATGCAAATCTTTTCCAGGCGTAATTTACTCTAGGAGAGTTTATGGAAACACAACAAGACTTTGGCAGCAATGTAAAGTGAGGGGATAGGTTTTGACCGCTGTGATGTATCTACAGTGGACAGTAATGGACGTCCGGGCTTGGATGCTGCGTCCATTACTTTCTGTGCGCTACTGGAAAGAATTCCGCTCGAGTGAGCTGATTGCACAAACAGTAGTGGCTGAATTAGTGAACAAAGTGGGAGTTGAGCGGGGGCCAAGGTTTACCGCGCTACATGCTTTATGGTGCTTTCACCGCGCTGAGACTAAACACATCCATCACTGGTCTGAAGCTCGCTTTAGAAATAACAAGTGGAGAGTGGGAGAGAGATGGCGAAAGAAAAGAATGACAGTGCGTTTGAAAGAGAAACCGAAGTTGGGAGAAAAACACACACCAAATGTATTGTATGGACGAGGCCCTGAATGCCATCTTTTCACACTACCTACAGTCAATACACACTGTGGTCTTTGGCTCCTGGACACAAGTACAGATTGGTTTCAAAATTCAGTGAAACCCACACACAGAAAAATAATGGTTCTTAAAGGTCCCATATCGTGCTCATTTTCAGGTTCATACTTGTATTTTGTGTTTCTACTAGAACATGTTTACATGCTGTATTGTTAAAAAAAACTTTATTTTCCTCATACTGTCGGCCTGAATATGCCTGTATTTACCCTCTGTCTGAAACGCTCCATTTTAGTGCATTTTGACGGAATTGCAACGGAGTTGCAACAGAATTGCAACGGAATTGCAACAGAATTGCGTTGCTAGGCAACAGCTTGCGTCCATGTGTACTTCCTGTCAGCTGATGACATTCCCATACACTGCAACCAGGAACAAACTGGGACACATTTAGAATGTTTACGTTAAAGAACCTTGGTCTGAAAGGTTCTTTGTAGAACCAGAAATGGTTCTTTTTTGGCATCACTCTGAAGAACCATTTTTGGTTCCAGTTAGCACCTTTATTTTTCAGTGTGCAGACACAAACCCCAGCAAATGTCCATGATTATTTGGGAACAAATCTCTCTGGGCGACAGTGTAGACTGTGCCCGTGATGACGTACATAAAACATCGACTTCAAAGTCCTAATGCTTGGTTTTCCTTTATAAAGTGATTGTTTCTCCCTGTTGTCTTCTACATGAAGCCAAGTGACTGCTTCGCCGCACCTAAACATGGCTGACTTGGCCGGCCAGCGCCTGTCCGCTTAATGCGATTAGAGCAATTTCCTTTTGATCTCCAGCTTCCGCTTTCATGCCAATTCACGCTTGGAGCGTGGCTTCCTCCGATTCAACCCCCGACCCCCTGCTGCCAGCTTCACTTCACCTCACCTTCCTGTGCAATCACATTCTCCGCTCCCATCACTGGCAAAATAGCTTCAAAATAAGAAAAATTGGCCAGGCCAAGAGTGTTGAAACAGGTCTTATTACACAAGGTTTATAATACTGGTTTACTGTAAATGCTTCCTTACATCAAAGCTCTGATGCATAACTCCAGTGGTTCTCTATTTTCAAGCCATGCCTCAAACATTCTGACATAAAGCGCATAATGTTGATATCAGGCTTGCCTTTGATCTTAGTAAGAAGTGATGCTGATTGGATGCATCAACCGCAAAGATTTTCCAGAAATGAGAGCGTGTTTACAGCTTCGGAGAAGCTTTTAAAAAGGCATGGAGCACTCAATGGAAGTACAGTGCACTTACAGTAACTCCTTCTCATACTGTTAGGAATTACAGTACAATGTTTGGCCTGAATCCCCACGTACAGTAGTATCCTATGATAGTGAACAAACATAAGCCCAGTGGGCAACTCCGGGGTCTGAAAAGTGAAGCCAATACAGAGGTGCCTGAGTGAGGATGATGAGATTTCCACTTACATGCGAATGATGTTCTTAACACTGAAGTTGTCCAGAGGGGCGAGGTCGGGGTCCTCCCCCTTTTCGTCCTGAAGGACTATCTGCTGGAGGATCCTGTCTAAGAGCTGCCAGTGCTGCAGGCTGCCACCACCACGTTTATCTGGGTGTGGAGTCACAGACACAGATGGTAAGGTAGTCCCAATATACTGGTATCAGATCAATATGAAAAGTTGGCCTATGATGTAAAGTGCACTCCAGGTATGATTTAAATAATATTTGTAATATTTGTAATATGATGACGTTTATTTCATACCACAAATACATGAAAACAGATTTAACTTGTTGTATCGTATTGTCGTTTTGTATCATCTTATCTCATCTTATCGTATCGTATCATCTTATCTCATCGCATCGCATTGTATCGTATCGTATCTTATCATATTGTATCTTGTGTTAAGAACAACTCCTTGTCATGTATCTACTCACAGGGCATCTGCAGGCAGTGCTGGAGGATGGAGATGAGGTTGGGGTAGGCATCTGTGTGGCTCAGCTTCTTCTTGATCAGCTCAAACATGGCACCGGCACTCTTAGTATCTACGTGGCTCTATCAAATAAAAGAAACAAGTCTTTGAATTACTATCAAGTGTGACCATTGCTTGCCTTTCGATCATTTCAGCAGTACAACCAAAGCAGTAAGACAAGAAAACAGATTGGTGTCTAAGTTACTCACCGTATCAAACCTTTTGGCCAACTCAGAATCATCCTCATTCCGCACCATCTCAAAGAAGTCCAAATGCCTGGACAGGAAGAAACAGCAGTCTGAGATCAAAGTACTTATTGCACCTTCACTCCAAACAATAAGGAAGTAAAGTCAATCTCAACAAACACACAAGGGTGACATATTTTGTTGCTGGTCTGTACTGCAGAATTATTCCTGAAGAGGGTGATTGTTTATTAGGTGTCACTCACCTATCCAGAGTGGCATTCTCGTGCTCTCGGAGCTTGTCGATGACTGGCTGGATGCCCAACATCAGGAACTCGTACCTTAGGTGGAGGCGGAACTCAAGGTTGTCCTAGAAACAGAAGGTGACAAAATTGCTATGAACCCACGAGTGGTAATAATGACATCAGATACCTCAAAAGGGGAGATAGGTAATTCAATATCTAGCATGTGCCTGGATATCTAAACTCATCATTGCCAACAACATTTTAGCTCTTGCGAAAGTTTTTGAATGACAGATATTCCCAAAAAAAAATCTAAATCTGTGTTTTTAAGATAACCAACTGCTCGCTGCAGCTTCATATTTACCATAGAAATATGAGAGTGGTATCAATCTTCTCATCTAACTCTCTGCCAGAATGCAAAATAGTGTATTTCCCAAAAATGTTGAAACTTTAAAGGTCCCATATTGTAGAATGTGAGATTCAGAAGTCTGTTTTTATTATAAAGCAGGTCTAGGTGCTATATAAATACTGTGAAAATATCAAAACGCTTAATCCACAGATAAATGCACATGCTCCGTATTCAGAAACTGTGCCTTTAAAACAAGCCGTGAGGACTTCCGTAACGCTGTGATGTCACAGCTATACAGTCAGTGGTAGAAACGCAGCTAAACTCTGTGTAGCGCAGATGCGGAAGACCGGAAAACGCTGACCAATCAGAGCAGACTGGGCTTTTTTGGGAGGGGGTCTTAAAGAGACAGGCGCTTAAAACGGAGTGTTTCAGACAGAGGGTGAATACAGGTATTTTCAGACAGACAGTATGAGAAAACTAAAGTGTTTTCTGAACATTAGAGCATGTCATCATGTTCTAGTAGAAACACAAAATACAAGTATGAACCTGAAAATTAGCATGATATGTCCCCTTTAACTTCACATTTACCTTTTAACAGAGTTGGGTAAAGACGTGTTTTACGTTTTTTTTTTAATTCAAACTTAGTAATTACTTAAAACATTAAAACATAAAGTCAAAATAATAACACATTTCCCATGACTTTTTCCAAATATTGGAACTATATTCAACACATTTGCCTATGTTTGACATGGTCTAAAAGGCATATTGGTGTGTTTACCTCCCCAGCTCCAGCGTTGAGGACAGCGTTGATGAAGGACATGATGGCGGTCTTTAAGTTGACCTCGTCTCTGTAGCGGCCTGTGCTCTTGTCCAGCTCATTCAGCAGCGTCTACATGGTCAAGACAGATTGGAGGGTTAGTCGGCGAGTGTGTTTGATCTGAATTACATTTCAGCGCAGAAATCATCAGATAGCAACCAGGTCAGAGATAAAAAGGAATATGCCTCTTAAAAACTTGATTTACCAAAACTGAGTTGTTCTAACACAACATTGAAGAGACCCAGGTCTCACTTCTCACACCCTTTGGTCCCTCTGACACTGACCCCCAGACATACCTTTGCAGCTTAATCATAACTCAACATTAAAAAGGCCTCAAAAGGTTAAGAATCACTCAGCTCCTGTGGTGTTAGCTTAGCCTAAAGAGGCATGATTTAGCACGCGCCCCGGGGGACGTGTGAGATGTGGCTTGTTGACTCAGTCCTGCTAGTCACTAAAACACTACACATACCCTGACCTCCATAACTCTGGATGTCCTCACCTGCCTTTAATATGGGCCGAGTGTTGACTTAACTTGAGGCCCACAGTCTGAGGTGCTGCAGCACGAGTCTCCGACTTATCAAAATGACCACAGCTTGATTTATTTGTGCATTACTTTGAAATATTGTGTCTGCCCTTTCCCATAATCTCTGTCTGCCCCATGTCTCCAGCAAAGGCTCCGTACAGTAAGCATGTTTGTACCATGACACTTAAAGTATTCAACACCTTCACTTTCCCCTCACCTGAAAGCGAGTCCTCTCCGCAGCGTATTTCTGGTAGTGCGCCATGGCCTGCAGCACTTTCTTGTGTCCGTCGGGCACCAGGCACACCGCCCCGAGAATCTCCAGCGTCGCCACTTTGGTCTTGATGTTCTCCATCCGCAGGCTCTGCGAGATGGTGTTGATGCTCTGCGGGTGGGCCAGGACGTGCGCACGGCCCTGGGAGTTGTTCATCAGGGCCTTGATGCAGCCGATGACGGACGTGTGGACGCGGCTCTCGGACGTCTCGTAGTCCATGCTGCGCAGGAAGTTGAGGAGGCAGGTGAGGCCGTCGAGCTCGATGAAGCGCGTGACGAACCTGGAGGAGGAGGAGGAGGAGAGAAGGAAATTGAGTACAGATTGAGAGTAAAGTATAGAAAAAGGAGGGTACGGTGACAATATAATATACAGCCAGTGCATTTGTGTATTGCTACAGTTAGTGCAGACTGTGCAGCACTTAAACAGAGCAAATGTCACCTTAAAGCATCTTTACATTCTGTTATTGAGAAGCTTTTTTTCAAAGTAGAGGTCAGAGGTCAAGGGACCCCTTTTAAAACGGCCATGCCAGTTTTTCCTTGCCAAAATTTCACGTAAGTTTGGAGCTTTATTTCGCCCGATACAACCTAAAAATCGCACGTTGCGTTAATATGTTAAAGAAATTAGTGGCGTTAAAATTAATTTGTGTTGACGCGTTGTTATCGCGTTAACTTTAACAGACCTAGGCAATATCCAAAAACACTGCATCCTTTAGTTCCCATAATGCTACAGTACCAATAGCATATCGTCGTTAAACCCTACCTGGCAGGGCATGCAGACAAACTTCAGACCTTCAGTTTGCAACACACGCTTTCTGTTATAAACCTGCCCAATCGAAGATAACCCTGATGACATCATGGGGCATTATTATCAAAGAAATGACAAAGCTCATCCAAGCTGAGTATGAGGACACAGTCAAATTGGTTAAGCGCCTCTTTCAGGGGCTACCAATCAAGAATAGCGTATTTATAAGTGAACCTTCACACAGTCACGACCCACGTTCCTCCAGTGTCCTACTGACAATCCTCATTAGTTGAACTAATTAGAAAAGCAGCGAGTCATTAACCTCTCTGGGTGAGAAGCAGAGACCTACTGAATGACGGGAAGGACACACAAACATTGAGGGATGTCACATCTAGTGAGCACACTGTGGGCTGTATTGTAAATGACCTTCCCACTCACTAAGATTCCTGATAGGCCTCATAAATTACTGCAGACAAATGAGGGCTTGTATTAGGAGCGAAAGAGGCAGAGGACGAGCAGAGGAAGAGAAAAGAGGAGTCAGAAAGTGAAAGGGACAGTTAGGAAAAAGGGGGGAGATGGGATTTATTGCTACTCGTTGTAACAGATACATTGTTTTGATGTCAGAAGTTCCATCCCCTCCCACTGCTGTCTTGGCTCGCAGCAGGCATGAAAAAAAAACAACCCAACGCCAAAAAAATGTAAATCATCTGATTATTATCCTATACACACACGATCAGTCCCAGATTTACCTGGCATGACCAGTAAATCTCTCAAAGACATATAATCGTCTGATCTCCAGCAGCCCCCTGGGGGAGATCAAGAAGGTCATACTACATGCATGCATGCATACGGTCCAACCTTCCGTCAGACAATGCATTGAAACAACCTTTCAGCAGACAATGTGCTTCTTGTTTCGGCGCAGACGCCGCGGCCACGGCCTCCGCTCAACACCGAGGTTGGCGAGGAACAAATCCAATACATTAGATACGACTTGATTCAGATGCAACGCAGACACTGGAACTAGAGCGAGGCAGAACTGATCCAAGCTGTTAAAAAGTTACACATCTTATATCAGTGACAAGTCTTTGGCGAACAGAGGAGAGAAGGCAACGGGGCCACCTCAGAGAGAGAGAGAGAGAGAGAGAGAGAGGGGCTTCATACTGGAAGAGAAATTAAGCCGAACATCCTTGTGATTAATGTATGGAACGCAGAGGGCGAGAGAGGTGTTGTTGTTGGAGCGTGGGTTCAAAAGGGTGGACGGGATTCAAGGCTCCGTTTCGCTCTGCTGCTTTGCCGACTCGCTTTGCCAGAAATGCGTGCACACATGCATGCACACGTCCTATGCACCACAAACCCTGTGCATGTGCTTGTTTAGTAGAAATATAGATGCATACATGCACAAACTTTCATTCAACAGTGACTAATCCGTACTTGTACTTCCTGGTAAGCTGACATCCAACTATTCTCTTTTTTTTTTTTTTTTTTCATCGTCTCTCCTCTTGAATCAATGGCTCCCATCTTCTCTGACTGCTGACATTCACGCTGAGCCGAGTGTTCTGTTTTTGGAACAACCGCTGCATACTTGAAAAGCCGCTGGGGCTGCGTTCAAGACGGCGAGAGCTCGACAACCGCTGCATACAATACGAGCTCTGCAGACAGAGCTGAACAATACCGAGGCTGAGCCAACCGCACGCACACATTAAGCTCTTCAGACAGACAAAAGAAAGAAGCCAGGAGTATAACTTGGAATGGGATGAGACTCAACAAAAGTGACAGTTGCGAGTTGAGTCGAGGCCGAGGATGGTCAAAGGTGACGTTAGGTTAGCTGCAGATTGAAATTGAAATAACACCCTGAGATACATCAGACTGGCTCATACGGGTATTTCGTATGTACCCGTTTTCTACCCCCTGTCACTGTCACCAGCATCATCAAAGAGTATAGAAGCGAAGAGAAGAAACTCCAGTGTTTTTTTGACAAGTGCTGCAGCTATTTTGGACCAAAAACTCTTATTATATTTATACTATTTTATTGTACAACACTGGGCCATTTCAGTACAATATGACAACAGAATAGAAATATAATTTTACTGGCATCCGGTAGTCACTTTCAGTCCAAAATGGCGGAAGCATAGCTTTGCTGCTGAGCGCTGATGTTGCAATGGAACGAACGATTGACTTTCACTTCTCGGCATTATACATTCTTTGGCATCATTTAGCGATTTACCACACTCAGAGTGAATATTAATGTATCGTATAGTGCCTCAAATCTCAGTGTGAAAGCTTTTCATCATTTTCTCTCCTGTGACGGCGAGTTTCTTTCCCCTCAAAAGGGAGCGCAGCCTTGGCGAAAACGCCATGCTGGTCTGGTCTATAGCTTGGAGCCATGAAGACCCTCAATTATATATATTTTTTATTACACAGCTTTAGTCTGTTATTTCTTTATAACAGACTGTTGCTATGGGCGCAATTCTGATGTCGGACTCTGGCGGACTGTTTTTGTGTCAAATTATTGATTTCTTAAGTAAGTAGTCGTGTAATAAGCGGGATAATGTACAGCTAGCGGGCCATTGTTGTGAAATAATCCCCTACAGGGCGATGCAAGACCCCTCCGCTTTCGGGGTTTATTTCACAACAATGACCGGCTCGTTGTACATTATCCCTTACTTAGGACACGGCAGGGAAACAAATCGGAGATCAGCGTTTTTGGATTTATCGTTGGTGCAATCAGCTACACAGCAACTCTTCGGCAAAGCGTTATTACTATTACCGGTTTGTTTAAAGAAGTAGAAGTTTGGAGACGTGTTTCGACTTCTTCTGTTTACTCTGTTACCGTCTATGAGGCACACGGGATTGTTTTCCCCCCAAAAAGGGGGCGTGGTCATTCAAGCCTACTTTTGCTGGTCTGATGTATAGCTACTTCTTCTTTTATAAATGATTGCCAATGTTATTACCTTAAAAAAACATTTGGGTTCAAGTAATTTCCATTGATCTAAGAAGCATAAAAGCTCTCAACCAGAGGCAGACAATATTCTAAATGAGCAGGACGGTGCAGAAAACTAATCCAGATGCTCTAATTTAAATTCAGAAATTCATTCCAACCAACTAGACTGTTTTTTGTTTTTTTTTAGCAGCGCAGGCAAAACATCCAGCCTTTATAAACTGTGGACGACCCCTGCGTGGCAGACAGTCGGTCGAGAGTTCATTCTTGCCTCAAAGCCTTACCATACCATAAACTTATCAGCATGCTACACTACCACACACACACACAAGTCTCTCTTCCACCCTTCATTTAATCCCCACGTTCGCACACACTTAACATCTCTTTCAAACACCCACTCACCTACCCCCAGGCACGGGGACACACGCATGCACATATGTCTTGTTCTACTATAAAAGGGGGGGCCAGAGTGTGGACATGGGCCCTGGAGGTTCTTTAGAGGTGCTGCTTTAAACTGTTTGACTGAGGTGTCTGCAGCGCTCCGAGGACTAGTCATACGATATCACCACGGCTCTCACTCAAATAAATTTTACTTGATGTGAGGCCCAGCGTAGAACTGTGGTAGAATAAGGGCTAAAGAAAAGGGCAACACACATAAAACTGACACACACACACACACACATACACACACATACACAGATCACAATAAAACTACCAGCCAAGGTGCACATCTGTGATGTGTATAGTATATCTTGGCAGGAGGGGAAGGGCTCTTATGGACTCGGTTTATTGTTAAATCTACAGGGAGAAGTCTATGTGTGTGTGTAACATAGACTGCAGTGTAGGCCATGTTTCTACAATGGCTCCTTGTTTATTAAGACACAAACACACACACACACATACACACACATACAGCCATTAATCAGACACTTAGTCAGGAGTGGAAGTAACGAATTATTTTAATCTTGTTACAAGAAAGTTGTTTTTGTGTACTTGTGTGCGGGTAATTAGGGATGTCAACAATACCAGAATTCCACTATTCTTGACGTCATTTTGATGCCACGGTAAAAAATAAAAGTAAAACAATAAATCCTGTGTACTTCCAACATCCACTCCTTTATCACCTTTTGCATACTGGTGTTTGTTAGGCTGTTAAACAGGTCATAATTCTCTCTCTATTATCTGTTTTATATTGATGTGAAAACATCTCCTTCAAACAACTGTAGTTATTCAAGTTTCTCGTCAAAAACTACATTTTACAAGGTTACATGTGAACACGTCATGATAACATTATAATTCACCTTCGCCCAATGCAATTTTTACTGGATAGTAAAAATTGAAATAGGCAGGACGAGAGCTAGTTAACGTTAGCGGTTAGCAGCCGCTAAGCAGCACAGTCCTGCAGCTTAGGTAACGGCTAACGTTAACTAGCTCTCATCCTGCCGATTTCCACACAGATTTGTTCAGGGGAAAATAGTGTGCATCGATAGTGACTTTACTGGGTCCAAAACACATTTTCTACGGTCCCCAGCCGTTACTCTTGAGCCCTGACGACGGTACCTATGGTACCTGTGGTACTGTAGAAAAACGAGTACCGTCATGTTTTCAGAATTTTGGCAAAAATAAAATAAAATAAATTAAAGTGTGTTAGCATTAATAGAAAGCACATTTGTAATCGTGTTTTCTTACCATTATGTTTTGGTGAGTTAAAGACAAAATTCTATTCTTTATTCTGTTGTTCCCTATACGTTTCTTTGCATATTTTCTCCCATTTTCTGTCATCTGTACCTATCCGTTTTTGACGTTGTGTTGAACTGAAGATTTACACATTTTTATTTGTTGCTGTATTTTCATAAAGGTTCTGTGAGTCATTAAATTATCTATATTTTTACCCCCCTCCACCCAAAAAACAGAAAACGAATTTTGCCGTCGACTTGGTACCAAAGTATCGCTTCTCGTAACATCCCTACTAATAATTTTACTTCTTCTTAAGTATTTTTTATTTGAAGTATTGTATTGCATCTACTTCTACTTCATCTACTACTAAAAGGTGTGGTGTGTCGGATTTGGCGACATTTAATGGTGAGGTTCGCAGACTTCTCCTGTGTGCCAACCATGAATGAAAACTATAGAGGTGGCTGACCCGAAAATGCGCAAGGCCCGCTCTAGAGCCAGTGTTTGGTTTGTCTGTTCTGGGCTACTCTAGAAACATGGCGGTGCAACATGGCGCACTCCGTGAAGAGGACCTGCTCCATATGTAGATATAAACGACTCATTCTAAGCTAACGAAAACACAACGATTCTTATTTTATGAGTGATTATACACTAAAGAACAACCTGCTTATTAACATTATATTCTATTACACACTGTTCCTTTAATTAATCACTGATTTAATGCCCCACACGGCTGTAGGTAAGGGCAGAACACAACTCCCTTTCCTTACACCACCTTCCTCCATCCGTTTGTTGCCATTCCAACACAAACCTCCCTCACCGGCAGGCTCAGTCTCTCTCTTTAAGCCTGCCTCTATCTACCCACCGCATTTCTCTCCATTTCCCCCCTTAAATGCTGAGTACCAAGGGGTGAGAAATCTGTTCCCTGAGAGAAGCATAAACACCGCTCCATCCAAGACTCTTTAAAGGTGTGATACTCCGCTCCCCCACTAATGTACTCAGTAATACGTGAAAACAGATATAAAGTTCACCCTGTGCTAAGAGGAACCTTTGAGAGATCCGGCGGCAAAATGTTTTGAAGGATAATATTTGCATGTGGTGGTAGCGAATCGTCCAAAGGGCTATTGACACAAGAGCAGTGTGGGGGGGGCAGCTGCAGTCGACTCAAGTCAATATTCTTGCTGGAAGAGATTTGCAGAAACAATGTCCTCAGAGCTGTCTTGGGAAACACTGCGATGCTCTACTGACATGAGTCTGGGACTGCAGTGCATTCTGGGCCAGCGCGGCCTCAGTGACCTCCAGGAGAGCTTCATTTCCTGTCCTCCCGCGGTTATTTCATCGCGGAAATGACAGTGATTGAGGAACGTTTTAAAGATACAAGAATGCACAGTATGCTCCTCGGCAAGGGGCATAAACATCAGCGCAGATGTGCAGATGACTTAATAGGTCAACACTGCCTGGAAGTGCACTTGAATGTGCAGTAAAATACCACAAGAGAGTGTAAATATTTAAAGCTAAACTGAAATGTACGCCAGACTGCGTATCAGATTTTGACTACAGGCTGTAGCAGTTTGCGTTCGCATATTGGCCCCTCGCATGCCCACTTGAGTTGAGATTCGGCTTTATGTGAGTAAACAAACACACCCCGGCGTGACGGTTCAAGCTCCATTTGACAGCTGGTAAACAAAGCAATAACTGCCAGCGGAGAAAATGAGATAAGCTGTAAATTCACACGAGAGTGGAATTCAGCCAATTTCAAAATGTCTCAGTTTTACCGCTGTTTATAATGAATCAAATTTATATTTGATATATAAGACATCTGGGCCATTAAATCGGTTTAATAATTAGGACAATTGAAATAATTTCCGATAAACAGCAGCACAGCATCACTGCTCACAGTTCCCTGTCTGCTGTCTCCTCTCACTGTTGGAGGCAACGTTTGATACAGTCCAGCTGTTCTGCAATGAAGTGTTGTGATGTGCTTTTTGTTGTACCAACCTCGTCTAGCTTATTCCCACATTACCCACAATGCTTTTGACATATTAAAGGGATAGTTTGGGTGTTTTGAAGTGGGGTTGTATGAGGTACTTATCCATAGTCAGTCTATTATCTACAGTAGATGGCGGTCGGCACGCCTCCAGTTTGGAGAAACAGACAGGAGTACCAGCATGGGAGCAAAGCAATGTGCTGCTGTGGACAGGGGTAGCAGCAAAAACACCTAAAAGACACCTTAAAAAGTGAGTCAGTGTGCTGACTTGACTATGACTTGCCCCAAACTGCATGTGATTATCATAAAGTGAGCATGTCTGTAAAGGGGAGACTTGTGGGTACCCGTAGAACCCATTTTCATTCACTGATCTGGAGGTCAGAGGTCAAGGGACCCCTTGAAAAATGGCCATGCCTGTTTTTTCCTCGCCAAATTTTAGCGCAAATTTGGAGCGTTATTTAGCCTCCTTCACGATAAGCTAGTATGACATGGTTGGTACCAATGGATTTCTGAGTTTTTTTTAGTTTCATGTGATACCAGTATCTTCACTCTAGCTTTAAAACTGAGCCTGCTACAACCTAAAAGAGTTCGTGAGTGATTCACTCGTGGCTCTCATAGACTTTGAAATCCTGCAGATGCCTTTAGGAGCACCGGAGGACACCGAGGCACATGATTTTTTTCAGATTACCTGTCTCATGCTCTTCTGTCAGGATATAGTGACCTTTTTTATAAAAATCACTTTTTTTAATCATATTTGCTCCATTTCTACCCACTGCTGCTTTAAATAAGTGTTATTCAGGTGTTAATATCACATTCCATATACTGTACATAAACGCACAGTGGAACATATGACCTAAACCTTGTCACCTTGTTTTTTAATGGCTTATAATGAGCCTGTGAGTGATGGTGACAACAGACAACAGTGGGTGGCTGGCTGACACTGTGCAGCTTTTGTGTGCTCTGCCTGGCACCCTGCAGGCCCACCGTATGTCTGTGTCCTGTGGCCCTGCGGAGCGGGCGGAGGGCACAAGGGCACCTCTTCACAACCAGACCCAGCTGCCTCTCTGAAACGCCAGAGGGATGGAGGGAGGGAGGGGGCAGTCATCTAAAGACAGGCATGAATCAAGGCTGACTAATGGATAGACAAAACCATGTCTTACAAAATGCTGCCATAAAAGCATACAGTACAGACACACACACACACACACACACAGATTTAGGGGATGTTTATGTGAAGCTGTAGCCCATTGAAGACATTAAGCTGTAAAGCACAAAAGTCCTCTTTTTTTGCCACCCATTTGTCTCAAAGGCGAGACCTGGGCGGAACATTAAAAACACCGCCTGCCCAGTCTTTCCCTGAACACCCATATTCTGTGGGACACACCTGCTACCCATATCCCCGCTACAGTACTTAAACACATCTGTGTCCTAATGAGCAATAACTCACTCTGTGAACAGTGTGGGTGCAGGTGCATTACTGAATAGCGTCCATTGAGTCATTACAGCCACTTTTGAGGGAGTCAAATTAAGTACACTTGAATGTAATACAAGAAGTTAATGAGTATAAGAGAGAAACACAGAGCGGTTAAAGCTGGAGTAGGCAAATCGGAGCAAATATCATTTAAAAAAGTTATTTTTTATAAACGGTCACTATATCCTGACAGTATAATTCATGAGACAGGTAATTTAAAAAAAACAAAACATGTGCGTCTGTGTCCTCCAGTGTCCTCCGGTGTCCCCGGTGTGCTCCGTATGGCATCTGCAAGATTTCACAGACTGGAGGAAAACAACCAATCAGAGTCAAGCTGGAGACTTGTCGTCTCTGAGCAGCTGTCAATCACTCGCAAACTCTGGACTCTTAACAGCTGCTCCTTGTTCCTAGTTATAGTGGTTTGGATACCCATACATGTGCAGATACAAAGACAACCACGCATACACACACACACACACACACACACACATAACCCAGACATGACCCAGCTAGGCGCTAAGGCTGCCCTGGGGTTTTTGTCACTCTGCCCATCAGGTCTGTCACTTCATGCTGGGAAAACTCAACACCCCCGCTTTGGTCCAGACCACTGCATCATACAACTGTCTCAGGCTGATGGACAGCCTTAAAGGAGCTGCTGACGGGGGGAGAGGGAGGCAGTCTGTATTAGTAGGGCTGTCCAATGTCCTTGACTGTTTCTTTGTGGTGATGAGTGAGGCCTAACAGCTGCCGATGACCACGTCAGGGGAGGAAAAAATAGGAGTGTTGATCTTAAAATAATATTAATTGGGCGTATTTCTATTGGCGGTTATTTAAAAGCCCCCTTTCTTTTTTTTTTTTTTGCTGTAATCCTGCCGTGACAAGAGACAGACTTCATGGAAAGTAAATCTTTTCTTTACATTAATAACTAGAATTTATATGTGCGACATTACCTCAACAAGTCCAATGGCAGGGATGCATGACTTGAGGGAAGAAAGCGAGCAATGCTGAGCTCTGCAGCGGGGGGGAAAGGTCACGGTTCAGTCGGACGGAGAGATTCGCTTACCTCATTGGCTGAGTCCGAAGTGCTGTCTTCAGATCTTCCACCACCTTGTTCCTCATTTCCATTTCCTCCTCATCAAAGGCAAACAGGGTCTGCATCTGCACACATGAAATGAGAAATGAAATGGAAACACAGCTGATTGATATAGTGCTGAATTCTGGCTTTAAAGCAGGTGGCATTGCTGGCAAGACAAGAGTTCTGTATTTCTTCTTCATGTTCATTCCTTGGCGTACCGTGACTTTTTCTTGCGGACCGGCACTTCTCACAAGCTGCCGGTACTCTTCTCTGCCCTCTCCATCAGGTTCTCTCAGGATTCTGACTTTAAGAGTAGAGGTCGACCGAGATAACGATAGTTTGGAGCAAGAAAAAGCTGATTTCTTTACTTCTGCAGCAGCCTAGTCGGCTACTTTTGCATACGCCGTTTTTAATAAATCAGTTGTTTGTCACTCCGAATTTAATAACGTAAGAAAATATCCTTAAGTGGACTACATCATTGGAAAATGTCCTATTCATTTGCAATGGGCGATGGGCTGTTCTGTGGCTTACAGTATCACTGGCCAGGATTACTTCTGTTGCACGTCCCATTACACTGTTAAATGCCAAACCATTACAAACCATTAAAGAGGATCCCAAAGTATGCGATTTCATTTCATGAATGGATGGTTAAGTGGCTGCATTATTTGGAAGCGAGAACGCCATATTGGTACAGCAAGCATGTTAAAGTAACAGTGAGTGATTTCTTTTCCTCCCTGTCTGCCTGTCTTGTTTCGTTTTTTCTCCCCATCTACCTTGACTTTGTGTATGGAGCCTCTATGCAGAACGGTGTTGTACATTGGTGACGGCGGCGCAGCCATCAGCCACTATCAGAGCCCAGTTCCACCGATAACGATAGCGAAGAGTATAGAAGTAAAGAGACGAAAACTACGGTGTTTTCAGAAACATCTTGTAGTGTACTGTTTAGCTGTAAAATGAAAAAAGTTTGCTCCGCCTGGTGGGCGGTGCTTAATATTTCCTCAACTGATCTCAACATGTCTGCCGGGTCATAAACGTTCTCATTTTATAGCTAAACAGTACACTACAAGATGATTCTGAGAACATTTGAGGAGAGAAATAGGCATTACAGTAACAGAATATTGATTCATATTTGATCAGCGCTGCCTAGTTTGACTGTTTGATTGGCGAGTGATTGACAGCTGCTCAGAGACGGCAAGGCTCCAGCTCGGCTCTGATTGGTCTTTGAAATCTTGCAGATGCGGAGCACCAGAGGACACCAGAGGACACAGAGGCACATGATTTTTTTTTTCTGATTACCTGTCTCATGCACTACTATCAGAATATAGTGACCATTTTATAAGAATAACTATTTTTAAATCACATTTGCTCCAATCTTACCTATTGTTGCTTTAATTTGGCAGCCATAAAGCAGCACATATTTCCTCCTCTTTACAAATAAATGTGTTTGCTTCAATAAGTGCTAGCATCACAGATAATCAGAGCCTCATTATTATCCCCCCACACACCTTCCAATGCCATTTTCCTTTTTTTAGAACCATTTGAAGCTATACAACATGCCAAAATAAGTCTTGCAAGCAATTAGTTCCAATCAAGCTTACAACAAATCATAAAAAAACAAAAAAATCACTTAGGCCGGCGGTGGTGTGAATTCATTTCTGCATCACTTAAAGGCTCCCCCCTCAGCAACATCAAAGAGCTGCTGTGCTCCCATTAGTCAGGGCCACAGGGCTTCTGTTTAGCCTCTCCAGGCTTTTTCCAAGGCAGCTCACTGCCAAGCTGAGGTTCAAACAGCGTGCGCTTCACCAGTGGAGTAAGCTAGTCACACTGACTGCCCATTAATTTGCCTTAACAAAAATATTTGCTTGAATGTGACCCTGTTTTCCAGACTTTAAAAAGGCATACAGGTCAAAATTGGGTGCAAATAGTTCAGGACCGACCGCACCTACGTTAGCTAACCGCCCCGTGTTTGACTACCTGACAACAGCTCTTGTCCGTCCGGTGTCTGAGAGTGTTTAATCTAGACAGCGCAGTCAAAACATCCATCGTGTCGACTTAGCCTCCAAGCCCCAGATGGTTCACGGACCCCGTGCCAAGAAGCAAAAGGCTCTGGCTCCCGTTTCTCTAAACGAAAAGTAGTCAATGGGAAGTTGGACACAACAAGTGTCGGGGAGAGTGGATGATTTGGTCGTGCTGCGAGCCAGTTCACCGTGTCAATGAGTCTCGCCAAATGGCTCCTTCCTACATCTGCTATTTGTAATCTCATTGGAACCTGTGGCCAACATGCACATACGGATGCTATTAGAGCCAGTTGGTAAACCAGCAGAAGGTACTTCCCTAAATCCCTATTATGGGAAGTGCCCCCCAGAGCCAGAGCCGTGCCTTCGAGCTAGTGCGTTGTTAACTGAGTGAGTGATGAGTGCAGCTCATCAAAACCTTAATTAGGACCATGTGGGTCGCTGAAGTTAAAGAGTATTTGTTCAATACGAACGAAAGGCAAACAACGTTATTTTAACTTAAGCAGTCATGCGAAGTCTGAGGCACGCAGCCTAATTAGGCTAACGGCATGCAAGCTGAAACCTAACTATTATCCTATTGTTCCTACGTGGCTGGAAACCAGCAGCTGAAACTGAGTGGAATGATGTGATCGGAAACAAGTCGAGCTTTGTTTTAAACAGTTAAGAGTTCGACCGAGTGCCAGTTCGTTTGTTAGCAATCATGTCTTTTTTTTAACGTCACGGCTAAACAATGCAGCTTGTAAACTGGAAATAACGTCCCAAAAACAGAAGCTTTGTTTGGTTTTATTGATAAAAGCTACAACCAGGAACCAGGGCTCCAATTACCCTGGTTCTATGAGACAATTAAAGCTGCGGTGGGTAGAAATGGAGCCAATAGGATTAAAAAAAAGTTATTTTTATAAAACGGTCGCTATATCCTGACAGTAGTGCATGAGACAGGTAATCTGAAAAAAAAAATCATGTGCCTCTGTGTCCTCCAGTGCACCTAACGGCATCTGCAAGATTTCACAGACCGGAGGAAAACAAGCAGTAAGAGCTGATCTGGAGCCTTGCCATCTCTGAGCAGCTGTCAATCACTTGCAAACTCTGATCAAACGGTCAAACTAGGCAGCGCTGATCAAATATGAATCAACATTCTGTTACTGTAATGTCTGTTTCTTGCCTCAAATGTTGTATGTAGTAGTGTACTGTTTAGCTGTAACATGAGAAAGTCTGTGATCCGGCAGCCATATTGAGATCTACTGAGGAAATGCCAAGCACCGCCCACCAGCCAGAGCAAATTTTCTAATTTTCTCATTCTCAGGCACGGTTCGTCAGTCCGTGCCTGAGTCCTCTTGAAAAGGTGCTCTCGGGCACAGATCATGTTTACTCGGGTACGGTTTGGATCAGGTGTGAAAGCCGACTGTAAAACACAGAAGTGGGCCGCTATTTAACGCGAGTAACGTTAGCAGTCAGCTAGTTAGTTTTGAAAGGGCAGGCTTTTTTCAATGCCGCTGGTCTCTTCCGAAATCTGTATACATAAATATAAAACAGTTTCATATCTATGTCTGTATCTGCGCGCAGCTTGCACCGATCTCATCCTATATGAACAGTACAGCCACGGGTGAAGATAGCAGGAAGGCAGGCGAGAGGGTCCTTAAAAAATAAACAATAGTCGGCATTGGGTATTTTATTTAGCTAATATAATGGTCTGCCTCCGAAGAACGAGACGCTCAGCTGCTCAGCGGGCAGAGAGAGAGACAGCGGGGGGGGGGAACAGCGTGAACAGGCAACATATTTTCACATCAAGCTCTGTGAAATAAGAGTTTATTTCAACCAAACCAGAGTTTGTGATTGTTGGAAAGACTAACAACAACTGTTTTGGTGAGTTTTATTTTGTTTCTGTGAAGTTTGAATGAAGTGTTTTACGATGCCACGCCACATAAACAAATTCACGTGGATGATGACGCAAGTGTACATGGGTACAGAACAACTTTACTAATGTGAAAACTGCGGGGGTTTGGGGATCAATCGTACTCGAGCACGGTACGGATCCATAGTACCGAATGTACTGTAACAAATGTGCATAATTTAAAACAGGCTTCACTTAATGAACTGCTGAATTTTAAATCATGAAATCAGTTTACAGCAACGACACTAAATTTACCACTTGAAAGCATTTTCTAATGCCGATTTGAGTCCCTATTTTGAGGTTGTGCAAAAATGCAATCGCTGAGTTTCTGTGTGTTTCTTCACATCATTGACATATAAGAGGTCCTTCCCCTTATGTCTGTGTTGGATCTCCTTTTCTGTTTATCTGTAGAGAGCTCTATCCAGGCAGGAGCTCTGAAGCTCAACACAGAAACTCGTCAGAGTCACGAGGATGTTTCAGTCATCACTCTGCGGCCAACGGACAACCTCAGGGCTCTGACACAGTTTTATGAATGAACGTCAAGATGCTGGCTGTACAGTAATCTCTCAGGGCGGCAACGCAAAAATGAGCTCATCCAATAACTCAGCTACTGTGGAAGGGCTGCCCCCCCCCGGCGAGCTCGCACCGGGAGCCCAGACGTGAAGTCATGGACAAGCGGAGCGCCTCCAAATGTTATAAAACGCGCTCTTGTCGAGATGCAGTCTGGGGCGCGGCGGTGGAGAAAATGGTTAGTGATTGATAGTGGGGGTGAAACAAAATGATTGAGGAAGGAGAGGAAATTGGTCGAGTTATGGAGAATGAGGGAAACAGTGCTAAAGTGGTGTTTGAACAAGAGGCTGCTTGTGCAAAAAAGGAAAATGGAGATTGCAAAAATATCTTTCTCAACATATTGTTTAATCTAATATAGAGTCATAAAATTTGAATCTTCTTTATGCCATTGATGTAATATCATTTCCTAGTTTTTTTCTCATATATTAGTGACACTTTCTCGAACAGTGATTCTCAAAGTGGGGTCCGTGGCCCTTGTCAGCGGGTCCGCGAATTAATAAGCTATAAATTTTGCTGTATCATTAAAAAGTGCACATCTGCAGATGAGGTCCATTTACGCTAATAAAACAAGCCTATTGTGTCAATTACTCCCACCCATGTCATTAGGTCCTAAAAGTTGTAAAATGCACTAATAGCTGAATCCAGAGTTATTTCCCTTCCTCCGTTCATGTGAATGAGACCCAGACCGTGACGATGGGATCCCGTGACCGAGCCATATGACCGAGCAGACCCTACCGCGCCTGCTCTATGGGCCCAATAGATGCGGAAGATTGCCGAAAGATCCGGGTACTTTTCCAGACGGAAGTCGAGCCGTTTTGGCTTCATGCACCACTGAGCAACTTTCATAGGAATGAACGGGGCCCCGCTTCCAACGCTGTATCCAGTTCTCTTTATACATCCATGGCTCGGGTCTTGAGCTGAGGAATTGCAGCTTTTATTCACCACTAAATAAACTGTACATATACTGCTACAGCTACGTTCACAGCTATAACGCCACCGACAACCGTCAGTCGCTTCGCTCAGGGCTCAACGAACCGTTACTGATGCTGCTTAGCTTAGCTTATTAGCCAGCTAGGTAGCTGGTGAGCATGGAAGAATATTTGAGGCAGTCCACATCGTCAAGATAAGGCCAAACTAGCTGAATTGAGACAATATAACGACAGTTATATCGAGCGACGGCGACGGGAGACTAAAATGCGTCGTGTGTCTTCAGGTGCTAGCGAACGAAGCCATGAAGCCGGCCAAGCTAAAGTGCCCGAAATATCGGGGGGAAAACAAAGTGGTATTAACGTGATTCAAATAGATATGTGTTTCTGTTTATCACTATCAAACAGGTCTGAAGTATTTAGGTTGGAAAGTTTTAGAATAGTTCCAATGGCATCTAAGAGTACAAATGATAGTAAGCATTATGCTTAATTGGTGTTACGATTATGAAGGGGTCCTTGGAAAAAGTTCTCCCCTTTAAGGGGTCCCTGGCCCCAAAAACTTTGAGAACCCCTGTTCTAGAAAATATCTGGAACAACTGAATGCAAACATCTCATCACGCTGGGACAATGTTGCACTTGTATTATAAAATGCCAAGACTTTATATACTGTAGTAGACTACTTTAGAAATGACTCACAGACTCAGGTTGTTTTGCAGTAGATATAGTAAAAAAAGAACGGCTGAAAGATAACTCTGACAGCGTGTCTGACACCTAATAGCACAGAGGCACCGCTGCAGCCCTGGTGGATTTTAAATTCTTGGCAACTCACAAATCAGCATTTTCTCTTGACTGCACTTAAAATACTGTGTGTGTCTATGTGTGTGTGTGTGTGTGCGCTGTCTGAGCCTTTAAGAGAATGACAGTAAAATTGTTTCTCCAGACTTCAACGCTGAGCTCAGGTACCATTCAGAAGTAGCTCATTCTCGTCCCCTGAGTGGAGCCGGTAAACAAAAACAGCTGTAAAAATAGCAACACGGGGCTGTTGCTATAGGCGACGTGTTTGCCAGGAAAACAAACAACATGGCAATAAACAGATATTAAATGCCATTACCTTTTGGCCCTATGTTTATGGTGGTCTGTGTAAGTTATGGCTGAACAGTTTATGTGACCCGTGGCCTGGAAAGACTTGTAAATGTATTAAGTGCTGGTCTGCTTGGCTAGATGAAGAACATAAATAAATTAAAAAATCAACCTGGTGGAATGTTGGAAGTCCATTACTGAAATGAGCTCAAGGCGGTCTCAACCAATGACTTGCTTAGTCTCTAAATTTAATGCTTACATGTCAGTACAGTAAAGGGATAGTCCGCAAATTTTTGAATTGGGGTTGTATGAGATACTTATCCATAGTCAATGTGTTACCTACAGTAGATGGCGGTCTGCACGCCTCCAGTTTGGAGAAACAGACAGGAGTACCAGCATGGGAGCAAAGCAATGTACTGCTGTGGACAGGGGCAGCAAAACGGATTTTAGCCACCTAAAAGAATCAATACTGTTTAAGTGTACGCTATATAGAATATTTGCACTGCTTTACCTCGCTGTCAGAAAGCCATGTAAGACGGGGAACTGAAGCGATTGTATCTATTTATACTCTTGCCAAAGCCACCAGACTCCATTGAAAAAAATAGTCATTTTACCTTGCAGAACATGGGTGTTGCTGGTCTACCGCTGCGTTGATCGGTTAGTTTGTTTGTGTTATTGTGTGACTTTGGTCATTACAAATTCACCAAAGTCACACAATAGCACAAACAAACTAACCGATCAACGCAACGGTAGACCGGCAACTTGTATTGTTCGAGGTAAAATTACTGTTTTTTTCCTAATGGAGTCTGGTTGCTTTGAAGAGAGCATAGATAGCTTCAGTTCCCCATCAGAAAGGGCGTTCTGACGGCAAGGTAAAGCAGTGAAAATATTCTAAATATAGCGTACACTTTTTTTAGGTGTCTAAAATCTGTTTTGCTGCTGCCCCCCGTCCACAGCAGGACATTGCTTTGCTCCACTGCTGGTACTCCTGTCTGTTTCTCCAAACTGGGGTCGTGCCGATTGCCATCTGCTATGGATAAGTACCTCATACAACCCTACTTCAAAACAACTGAACTATCCATTTAAAGGGCTCCTCTTAAAATGCCATATTTTATGCTCTCCAAACATTTGGGAGCCATGTTGTCGTCCACATAAGGAGTCAGGGTCAGAGGTCAGTGGCTCAAACTGGTCAGTGGCCGAACGTACAATCAAATAATACAACTCACACAACAGCAGGAATGTTAAAAATGACACGCAGATCATGGTAGTAGACGGTTTTGAGACGGTATCATGCTGTTTTTATTGGCAGCCACACTGGCTAGAAAATAATGAATATTGTCATCCTCTTGACAGTCGTTCCCACTGACTGAACTGCTGAGTATCTAAATGGCCTGTTTGACATCATCACAGTGTGTGTGAATGCTGAGGGGTCACAGCGGAGGAATGTGGTCATGCGAATATAACAAGCAGTCAGCAGGGAGACGATAAAAAGTGAGCCAAGAGCCAAGAGAGAAGTTTGAGAAAGAGTGGCCGAGTGAACAGTGGTCAGAGGGTCAGTCAGTCAATTATACTGTAATAGTGGTATTGAAGTTTGGAAGCAACAATATGGGGATTTCAACAGAGGGGGAATAGACATTCAGACAATGTGTTTGACTTACAGCAGCCATGGAGTTGATGCGGTCGATGTAGTAGTCGGGCCAGCTGGTGGCCAGCTTGTTGGGGTCCTCTTGCTCCTGTGCATGGACACAAAGACACACTGAGTTACTGAAAGTGTTACAGTACAGCTCTGCTGGTTTAACGGTGAGAGGGCAGGTAAATTGTACATATTAAAACCCCTATGTAACTTACACATAGACCGTGATGCAAACATTAAGCATGATATTGAATTCTTGTTCCTCCAGTGGCTGATGCCTTGGATGATGACAATGTCATCTTGACTTTCAGGTAGTTTATTGAGACTATACAATTCATGGGTGGATTATGAGACAATGGGCACAGACATGCAAAAGGCCTCACCATCTCTCCATCTCTCCATCTCGTCATTTTGGTCTAATTGTAGTTGTTTTGTGTTACATCTGTGGATGTTTTGCCCCTTTTTTGTCGTCATTTTGTGTCTCTTTGTAGTCGTTTCATGTTTCTTTGCAGTCATGTTGCATCTCTTTGTAGTTGTTTTGTGTATCTTTGTAGTCATTTGGTAGTCGTTTTGTGTCCCTTTGTACTTGTTTTGTGTCTCCTTGTAGTTGCTTTGTCTCTTTGTAGTCGTTTCGTGTCCCTTTGTAGTCATTTCAGCCTCTTTGTAGTCATGTCAGTCTCTGTAGTCTTTTTGTGTGCCTTTGTAGTCGTTTTATGTTTCTTTGTGGTCATTTTGTGTCTCTTTGTGGTCATTTTGTGTCTCTTTGTAGTAATTTCAGTCTCTTTGTAGTCTTTTTGTGTCTCTTTGAAGTCATTTTGGCCTCTTTGTAGTCTTTTTGTGTCTCTTTGGAGTTACTTTATGTTTCTTTGAGGTCATTTTGTGTCTCTTAGAAGTCATTTTGTGTCTTTTTGTAGCCGTTTTGTGTCTCTTTGCAGCCGTTTTGTGTTTCTTTGTAGTCGTTTTGGTCTATTTGTAGTGTTTTTGAATCTCTTTGTAGTCATTTTTGTTTCTTTGTGCTCAGTTTGGTCTCTTTGTAGTTGTTTTGTGTCTCTTTGTAGTTTTTTTGGTCTATTTGTAGTCACTTTCTTTCTCTTTTGAGTCTTTTCATGGTTGGTACGTGTCTCTTTGAGTGGCATTTTGTAGGTGAAAGCCAGGGGGTGGGGGGGTCTGTGCCCGGTAGGCCCGTTCATTAATCCACCCATGCTACTATTGTGTTGGTGTTTTCTGCTTTGCTGTTGGGTTATTTTGTTTTGTTCTACCTCTCAGAATCAAGTGACAGAAGTATCCATTCTGCCAATGTCATTTTCAGTTGACAACTTGACACAGTGTCTGCAGTAGTGGTTGCTAGGAGCAGTTGTAGCAAGAAATAGGTCAATTAGACAGTTGTTATATATATAGTTTTCATTATGTAACTGGGTAGCAAGCTAGCTATGGTGCAAGATGATGTTCACATTTGTAATCCTGTCTACTGTCTGTAACCCTGGGGAGGCAGTAGCTCAGTCTGTAGGGACTTGGCTCTGGAACCGGAGGGTGGCTGATTCAAGTCGGTTGAACCAGTGTTGACAAGTAGCTGGAGAGGTGCCTTTGAGCAAGGCACCGAACCACCTTTTTCTACTACTTCTACTATTACTACCACAACCCCGTAACATGAGTCCTAATGATTGTGGTGATGCCCTGACATTTCCTGGAGCACTTAATGGTCAAAACTCCAGCAAGCTTTCCTGTAGCAATACCATCAGGTCAAAAGTGCTCCTTGATTGAGACTCCTCCATGACGAGATATCTAAAACTAAATGGATTGACCTCCATGGAATCTGCCATGAATATTTATGCTCTTCAGAAGATTAATCCTAATGTTTATGGTGACCCTTTGACCTTTCCAATAGAGGCACCATCGGGCCAAACTTTTCCACTTGTGTACAAGAAATATCAAAATCTATCGGGGCAGACAGCTGTGGAATGTGCCGAAAAAATAAAACCCAACAGATGATTAACCCCTTTTTCATTTTGGAAACTTTGTATCTTTTCCACTCATGACAATCGTTATACTTTTTAACTCCACTGCTGGTAAGGTGCTAAGAGAAGCAAAACCTGTAGGTTGTGATGAACAAAGCAGGGATGCTAGCGGGGCTTTGACTGTTTCAACACTACACTCACTCTCCTAGTTTCATTCTTCCACTTTCTACCTTAGCGGCACACTTCAACATCCAAATGAAGACTAAATGGATCAGGCAGCCCAGTCCACAATAACTGGGTCACAACATCTCAGAGTATTCACTTGTCTTAGCTTTTATTCCAGAGACAGAGAAAGAGAAGAGAGGGAAAGAAAGAAAAAAACAACTGCCTTGAGGAATGAAGTGCACTCCACAATAGTTTTCAAATAGCTCTGTCTGAGATCAATTTGTCCTGGCCAATCCGAGGGGAGCGCGATGCCACGAGCAACCGAGGCACAGGGGAATAGAGAGACCATGTTCCTTGGTTCACATCTGGTCTTGTTTAGCCCGGAATTAGAGCACTGGTGCAGCATTGTTGTTGATCTTGTTACTGTGTGCACGTCAGCGAGTCAGTTGGAAACTTACAGGATGTCACGTTCATGCAAAATTTGATAGTTTCGTAAGATAAGAGACAAATTCCTTGCCAGATTTAAATCTTAACATTTGTCGACCAATTTTACATGATCCAAAAATTTAAAAAAAGGAAAGGATATTTAAAAGAAAATCCCATTTTTTTTCCCTATAAATGTTATGTAAAGGTAGGGCCATGACATAGACTGTACAAAAGAAGTGGACACAGTCACGGTGACATCATCCAACACACTGGATTTGGACAGGGTTAAAGTTCTAAGACGAAAATACGGACAACGTCCGGACTGGACAAAGCCATGGTAGCGACCTGTCAATCAAAAGGTAGCCACGCCCTAAAGCATCCCCTGCTTTATGGTCTATCTGACTCTAAACGGGACCATAATTCACTAAATGAACATCATGCTGTATTGAAGGAGACTTGAAACTAGTGATTGAGACCATAAACTCATGGTTACAATGTTTACTGAGGTAATAAATCAAGTGAGAAGTAGGCTCATTTTCTCATAGACTTCTATACAACCAGACTTCTCTGTGCAACCAGAGGAGTCGCCCCCTGCTGGCTGTTAGATAAAATGCAGATTTAGGGCACACTCCTTGACATTAGAGAGGTTCAGGTGCCATTCCTACACAAAGCTACTAAAACCTACATAAAGCTGTAGGAGCTAGTTTGAGTTAGCTGGAACTAAAATTACTCTGTGTGAGACCACACTACAAGACACAATACAACCCATGGTAGTACATCTGCTTAGAATAATAAGCCCATTATAAAAGGCATTATAATAATGCTCCACCCACAGATTCTTTGTGAGATTGTCAATTAAGCTGTGCTGCAGCCACCAGGAGCAAACTAAGCTCTGTGATTGCTCACATACCAAGTGCAACAACTTCATTTACTACAAGGGCATTTCTCGCTGCGACAAGAGCTCATCAATTCTCTCTGTGTGCCTTCTTGAAATGGATAATCAATATTTTATCCCACCCAATCCCTTCATTTCTAAAATGTTACTTCAATATTTGCACAGCTGAAAGCAAATGGCATTTTCTGTTAATTAAACCACAAAGTAACTCTATTCTGGGACAGGCCTGAATCGATTGTCCCCAAATCCCTCTTATTATGACCGGTAATGACCTTCAAGTCTGGACTTAAAATTGAGCTGCAGATACAGAAAATCCACTGATTTGCGAATCATATACACTCAAACAGCTCCACTACAGCTCTTTGGGTTGGAGCACAAAGTAGTGGATTTCAGTCCTCGCTGGTTATTATGACCACCGTCCGTTTCTAATCTACAGCACTCTGCTGCCAGCATTTGAGCTCAAGCTAAAGAGCGAAAACAAAAAAAAAAACACAATAGAACTCACTGTACTACTCTACTTGTGTTTTCAAGCTGGCCGTCGTTTCCACTATACTGCTGACACGCTCGGGACGCGATGCCAGACAGATCCTGACGCTGAGATTAACAACTTAACTGCCTCTCTCTGGCCCTTCAGCCCAATTGCAGCTGCCGACGTGCCCTCCAAAACACGTCGACCCCGATGCAATATTTACTCTGGCAGTTTCACGAGTAAAGTACTGCAATTGTCGTCTTGTTTTGGGACAAAATGAAAAATTTCAACATGAGCCTCGTCATATCAGTCCATACACTTCCTGAATATTTGCCCTGTTAATGGGATTTCTAAAAGGGTGAAGTGATGCCGAGTCTGTTCTTGTGTGCTGCGTTCTTGATCAAACCATTTTGGGAGTTAATCGCAGTTGATGACTGGTATTAAAATCTCGTGATAAGAATCCAGGCTCCACTATAAAAATGAAACGTGCAAACAGCAGGCTTTGGATATGAATGGAGAGAGAGTTTATGTGCACATTTATATGATGGTACGCAACATATATTTTGTGTATTAAAGGTAAATTGATTCTTTTTTTAATGCCAGAATCAATATATATATTTATTTGCTTCATCTGAGTCTATGCAGAGGTAGAAGGAAGTTACCGCTTATATTGTTGTGGTCTGAGTAACGTGACGTCATATTCGTTCCGTATCCGTCAACCAAAACAAACCGCAGCGGGCCGAAATGAGGAAGTAGAAAACAGCGGACATTCCACGTGGCGGAGGGTCCTGCACCCTCACATGTTAAATCCAACGTGGTAAACACTACACACTCAGTTAAGTCTTGAAACACTTTGGGTTTCACACATTGACATGAAAAGCAGAGCTAGACATCACGGCTAAAGCTGCAAGCTAACTCTGTCACAAACAGGAAACGTTATCGTATTGCGGTAATGTGCGGTCAAGCCGGCTGTCACTCTCATCTCTGTGGTCAAATCGGCCGACGCTACAACTGTAGAGCACCCATATACTGACATTTATGTTCTCTGCATTCAAACGGCCCCGATGGAGCTGACCATGGATGGATAAAGAGAACAGAGCTGACGGGAGAGCTAGAGACGGACTTGGCGAAGTCAGAGGAAGTATACAAATGTGACTACGTCCGGTTTTCAAAATAAGGTGTTAACAAAGGGAACTGTATATACAAAATACATATATGGAAATAAGATTGATGGATTATATTCACCAGAAGTATAAAAACATTACATGTCCCTTATAAATTAAACAGAAAATACCACTAATTTGTGAAGGAAATGTCTTTATTCTTTGAGTTTTGGGTTGCTGGAAAAAATAGAAGAGCTGGAAAACATTGCTAGGGAGAGGGACGTCTGGAAATCCCTGCTTAGCCTGCTGCCCCCATGACCCGGCTCCGGATAAGCCGAAGAAAATGGATAGATGGATGGATGGAAAAAATGTAATAAATAATTCCTGACAATGACTAATATCGAATCACAGTTCTTGTAGAATCACAATACTTAAAAATCGCAATACATATCGAATCGGCACCCAAGTATCGTGACGGTATCGAATCGGGAGACAGGTGTATCGTCCCAGCTCTAATGTAAATGTAGTGCTCTTCTGCTTACGGTCCTCTTTCTACATTCCAGTCGCGTGCTCTGCTGCTGCGACAGTTTAAGGTCAACCCCATCATTCTATTCCAGCAATTACACACTTAACACACTACACTGTAGCATTCCTCATGTCTGGTGACATTAAATATGATTTACAATCCAGGTTGCAGCAAGCCAAAGAGGACAGGAATCCCCAGCAGTGTATCAGGTATTATTTCTGTAAGGTGTTCCTCTTGTTACAACCATCTGTTGAGGGATATATTGTTTCTCTGAAGAGCCAAAGACTTGACTGCAGCCAGGGTTCAAGAATATTTCCCCGTGTGTTTGGCAGTCTAATGCGTTCGCAGAGGCACCTGTTGAAAGAGTAGATGAAATTACAGATTTCAGCTCCCCTGCTGTCGACGCAACGAGCCGTCTTAAAGATTTCAAACCTCCTAAAAAGCTTTGACTGACAATGATGATTGAGCTCGCAGATTGTAAGACACCTATGTGCACGTTATACATTTCAAGTGGAGGTTTCAGGAACAACGGGAGGTAGAAATACTCAATTGGCCACAGTTAAACCCTTTCAAGTGTCGTGGGAGGTTGACTCCAAAACATACGCTCAATTTTAAAAGATGTGTTCTGTGGTCGTGACACCGTCGCAAACCCATGTTAGCGTGTTCTGCCCAACAAAGATCTGACAATTTAAACTTTCATGTTTTCCAGTCTTAAGGCTCTTTGGCAGCCGACTTGGCCCAGTCGCTCGTTCAAGTGCAGTCCAACTATTCTTCTGGGCCTGAGGCGGGCCAGAATCTATACATCGCCTCTCAGTGACACGCTAACATTTTTCCACGGGGGTCTCCAGTTTCTCTGACAATTGGAGCGCTCGTCGGGCGCCTCACACTCCGTTCCCATGTGGTCAGAGAGGCCCGGGGGGGGCGTAAGGGGGGGGGGGGCCCTGGCTGTGATGTGGGGGTTCTTATGAGCCATCCGAAACCATGACAGCACCGGCAAGCTGCACAGTACTGAATGGAATACTGTATATTCAAAAAACACTTCATAAATAAAAAAAAGAGGGGACTGCAAAAGACTGCATTTGAAATGAAAAACAAAAGCCCAGTTGGCATATATTGTATATGGCAAGGAATAAAAAGTCTGAAATAAACTAGAACTACCATCAACCAGTCAAGTTTATATCCTAAATGTCATCACTTCATCATTTTATCCTGTTAGATATCTGTGTGGAATTGTCATAATTAGTATATGACTTCTTGAGTTATTGCCAAAAACATGTTTTGGTTTGGGTTGTGAGGTCACAGTGACCTTAACCTTTGACCACCAAATTCTAATCAGTTCATCCTTTAGTCCAAGTGGATGTTTGAAGAAATTCCCTCAAGGCGTTCCTGAAATATCGCGTTACAGAGAATGGGACGGACATGAGGTTGTGATCCGTACGGATCCCCCACACAGTTTGACACACAAGTGAACCACAAATTAATTAGAACCCTTAGAACCCATTTTCATTCAAATATCTGGAGGTCAGAGGTCAAGGGACCCCTTTGAAAACGGCCATGACAGCTTTTCCTCACCAAACTTTAGCGAACATTTGTAGTGTTATCTAACCTCCTTTGCGACAAGCTTGTATGACATGGTTGGTACCAATTGATTCCTTTGTTTGTTTTAGTTTTATATGATGATATGATGATATCTTCACTCTAGTTTTAAAGCTGAACACAACCTAAAAATTGCAAGTTGCGTTAAAGAAATTAATGCCGTTAAAATGAAATTGTGTTAAAGTGTTATTATCATCTTAACTTTGACAGCCCTAGTTAAAATGTAATCTTGTAAAATGTTGTTTTACGCAAGGAACTTGAATAAATCCAATTGTTTGAAGGAGATGTTTTCACAGCAATATATGAAATAGGTAGTAGAGAGGGAATTATGACCTGTTTAACTTCCTAACACTAGCTCTAAGCAGTGTATAATTCATAATTAAAATTACTTATGCCAAGATTTTTTATCAATAAAAATACAATCTTTTATTTCCTAATCATTTGAATTGTGTGTTATTATGCAAATTACCACTCTAGATGACTATAACAAAGTAAAAGGATAACTTAATTTAATAACAACATTTAAATTTAAAAACAACAACAAAAACGATCTGTATGGGCTGATATGGCTCAAAAAACATGATCGGGACATCTCTGAAAGTTATATTTGTTCCCTTTGTTTATGCTGATCGGATCCAATCCATGACTCAAAACTGTGATACGATCTGAACTGTGAGTTTTGTGATCCGTTGCAACCCTAGGTCACGGTGACCTCTGACCTTTGACCATCAAATTTTAATCAGTTCAAGTGGATATTTGAGCCAAATTTGAAAAAATTCCCTCCAGGCGTTCCTGAGATATCACGTTCACGATAATGCGATGGACAACCTGAAAACATAAAACCTCCGGCCATGGCTGCTGCGACGCAGAGGCATAAAAGTACAATTTGGTGTCGGTGGTGCTTATATGCCACATAATGATCAAAACAAAGACGACTTCTTATTTTCAGAAGCAAACCAATGATATAAACGACTAAATACTCCGGCACAGAGACTCTGAATTATCCTAGATGAAACCTAATGATCTCCTTGGCAACATCAAGCTCCATCATGAAGCTAAAATGTGTCTCTTTTTCACTGCACCGATATAAGCCTATTGCATCCACCAAATCTGAATAGTCCAGTACAGAAAGCTAACTGCATTAGCACTGTTTTGCAGCGAGACATTGGGATGCTTTAGCTGTCATTTAAGTAGTATATTTTTCCCGTTCTCTCCGCTCCAGCTGTCACCACAATAATGTTCCCGTCTGCGCAGCGAGGGGGGGATTGTCCGACATTCCAAAGAGCCAATCTCTCTGCAGGGAATATTTATCTATGGAAGCCGGGATATAAAGTCTCACCTAGAGAGGCAGGAAATGGACAGGATATTGAATTCTGGAAGATTATGCAACGCTTGCCGCCTCTTACAGGTAGCTAACATTACACACGTTTTAGCACATGCTCGAGCAGAAATATGTGCCTGGGGGTCACGTTAGTTTAAGTGATGGGGATGAAGTGCATGTGGCTAATAATTGAAGACAGAAGCCGCTGCCACGTTAGGAGAGGGGTAGTAATGTGTGTGGGGTGCATACGGTACGACCAGCCAGCGCATGTTAAAGCTGGGTTAGGCAGGTTGGAGCAAATATGATTAAAAAAAAGAGTTATTTTTATATAACAGTCACTATATCCTGACAGTAGTGCATGAGACAGGTAATCTGAAAAAAATCATGTGCCTCTGTGTCCTCCGGTTCTCCTAATGGCACCTGCAAGATTTCACAGACCGGAGGAAAACAACCAATCAGAGCCGAGATGGAGCCTTGCCGACTCTGAGCAGCTAAACAGTACACTACAAGATGTGTCTGAAAACATTTGAGAAGAAAAACAGGTATTACATTAACAGAATATTGATTCGTATTTGATCAGCGCTGCCTAGTTTGACCGTTTGATTGAAGTTCGAGAGTGATTGACAGCTACCTCCGTTGAATGAACAGCCAATAGGAACGCCCTCTCTCTCAAAAATGACCTGTGATTGGCCAAAGTCTCCCGTAAAGCCTGAAAACAGAGCCATGAGGAGGTACAGAAGTCTAGTTTTCTCTCAGAACACTTGAATTACAATATGCTGAAAGGTTATTATGGAATTTTTTGCCCAATGATGCCAAAAACATTATGCCTACTGCAGGTTTAAGCAACGCCATCCCACTCACAGCATCTGAGATGAGGAGGATAACACGTGGTAGGATGGTTTTGGACAGCGAAGCTGATGTTACACAGAAAATCCTCTTTTACGGGAAATTTACAACAGTGGATAATGTTTTTTGTGTGTGTGTCAGTGTTTTTGACATTGATAAAGGGCTATATTGTGTGATCATGAACTGGAAACACAGTGCATGTGTCAGCGCAGCACTACTAATGGGAGTCAGGAGACTCTGTTTGGCTCCCAGCGCTGAATGATTATCAGGAGCTATTAGATGTTACATGGTGTTCTCTACCTGGGGGGCTGCTGGACGCGAGTCATGCTTGGAAAAAAAACACACACGTATCAACACACACCCCCCCTCACTCACAGGCAGGAATGCAATACACTCATACAGAGATTTACTCATGCCATCTCTGTTTCACTTAACATGTATGTAAGCCATCATACCAAGAATAAAGTCCACTCTTTCTCTCACACACACGCACATAGACAGACACCCAACACCCCTGGCTGTGGCTGACTGGGTGGCTAAGATCAGCTGTGCAGATACGGTTTGCTTATGTAAAAGCCCGAAGGCCTGGACAAGATGTTCGAGTTAGTCATGGTACACAGAAAGCATATCTACGCTAATTCCCTTACATCACTGCTGACCGGTCTTAGCGAGACACTGTAGTGGACTAGTGCTTCATAAACAAACTAAAACTATTTGGATGTCGGGGTGTTTTTGCAGCTCATATGTTCTGGGTTAAGGTATTGAACATCAATGTTAAAGTTCACTCCCAATTCGTCAAATACCGCCGCTTGGTCAGCGCTCCTCGGCATCGGAGACCGACGCACGGGGTACCCCCTCTTGTGTTACTTTTGGACGGACCGGGGATGGAGTGTCAATAGAGGCTTATTACATACTGTACATAGTGTCCTTTCAAAAAAAACAAAACTTCAGTTTTCACAGGAAGTTTAAGCAAAACAACCACTTTGGCCAAATCCCAAAGTCCCCCCCCTCAGGCCTTAAGTCCTGAACCCTCAGGGACTTGACTGACGTCACCTGGTAAATGGTTGAGTGTGAGAGACTGCAAGGGCTTGAACTGGTATAAATGGGACACCACTTTGAGGTGACATACCAAGTCACCTTGATGACGTCAATTGTTTGCTTTTATTTGATGTTTTTACTGCCTATTTGAATATCTTCCAGGCTTTTGCCTTATGAGACTGAAGGTAACTGTCAAATTATCAATTTACTTGTTTTTGTCAAACTTCATGAATCAAAATTGAAAGAAATGGTTGATGAATAAATCAGGTGTGTAACATAGTCTAATGCTTACATTCCTCTGGTTTCATGTGGTTTTTTATGTACCATCTTAAATCCTTTATGTTAATGTGTCTATGTAAATTTAAATATGTCTGGCTGAATACCCATGTGCCGTCCTCTTTATTTACCTTTTTTTTTTTACTTACGCCTCCGGGCTTCCCCTGGTAACTATGGTAACCCTGTGTTTAATGTTGCACGCTATGAATTGTGGGTAATTCCCTCGGGCAAAGTCTGCAGAAATGTGAACTTGAGCATAAAGAGCTCCAAAATGTCTGCGAGAGAGCCCTCAAGAACTTGGCGATTTGACAGTGGGAGCACCCTAAACTCCACAAGGACTTTGCGGGAACGCGCCTCAAAAAATAAAAATAAAAAAATGCAAAAATAAATACATTAAAAATTATTAAAAAATACCTAAATAAATATAAGGGAAAATTAAACTGAAGAGTAAACAAATCCATCCATTAACTGTAACCGCTTATCCTATTCAGGGTCGCAGGGGGGGCTGGAGACGATCCCAGCTGACATTGGGCGAAGGCAAAGATAAATCCATAAAGAGGCAAATTAAAACAGAAAATATCTATTTATGCCACATTTCATCAATTATTTAATGGCCACATTTATTCTAAATATAATTTTTACTTCATTTAATCTGATGGATTTATTTATTTATTTATTTATTTTTGCAGGTTCCGTCCTCCGTACTGGCAAAGCGTGAGCGGTTGGCGGTAAATGTGTTGGCCGGGTTTGTGTCGCAGGTGAACAAAGTTAGTTTGTCCCTTTGTCCAGCCCTCCGCGGCTCGCTCCAAGTGTTATCTAACCACAACAACTGGAGCCGTCGCTTGGCTGGAGGAAACAAGGGAACCAGTGTTTGTTGCTGACGGGAATGGCTGAGGGAAGTTCTGCTGTCCTCTGCTCTCCATTCAAAATCACTGTCATGCTGTAACTCTCAGGAACACAGGGCACTTCTGTGTGTGTGTGTGTGTGTGTGTGTGTGTGTGTGTGTCTGAATAACCTGCGTCTCTCCCTACGTATATGCTTGTTCATGTCTGTGTGGGCGTGTACACGCGAGGACAGTATTCATGCCTTCCTGCCCGCATATTCACACACAGACATGCAGGTTATTTTCCGATATTGAACGCCAGTTTTTGTTTTTTTTCTTCCCCCCTCATTCTCCATTACGCCACTTCTCTCCATGAATGAGGGGTTTGTTTGGTTTTTCCTCCGGCCTTCCGCTGTGCACTGTTACCCCGCTTTTTGCTCTCCGTTTCCTGGCCTGGACGCACGGGCTGTTTTTTTTCCACCTTAGCCTCACAGAGGAAATGATTTCTGACTGGGAGACATGCAGGCAGGAACGACAAACTAATATATCCTACCCCTGAACCCGGCTTAGGCGCGCACACACTGCAAACCCTTTTTGGTTCCAATATGCCCCGGATGGTGCCAAAAACTCGGTTTCCACTACCTTTCTACTACAGTACAAAGAGTCTTCATAAAAGCCTGTGGTTTGTTTCGGTGAGATATTGAATAACTGATATTGGAGTATTATTGAAATTGCTCCTTTTATGTGGGTTCACATGTGCAGATGCACATTCTGCCAACAATTCAATCCCCCTTTGATACTACACAATTTATTCAAATGGAACAGCACACTGTGCGAGTCCTATGGTTATCATAATGTATCAGAAGAAAGATTACATCCTCCTCTTGTATTGTTTTTGACCCGTATTGCATTTCATTGTAAACCGGTGTGCTGCTCCAGCTTCCATCCTCGCCTTGACATCCCTCTAAACACACCGCAATTCCACTGCTCTTCTTTTTCCTAGTAACTCAATACTGGCCCTGAATGTAAGTACAAACTTTTACACATGCAGGTGCACACACACACACACACACACACACACACACACACACACAAAGCGGTGTGTGTTTACTCCTTTTTAAAAGAAGCTTGTCAGAGCCCATCATATCAGCTGAGCTGAGCCTGCATGCCATGGAAAGAGAAAGAAGGAGGGGGGTCCGGTCCTCGCCCTGCTCCCAACGCGAACCCCTCAGCCAAAAAACAAATTAGCAAAGAGACACGGGGGAGGGTTTACGACTATTTATTCAATTTGCTATTGAGTGAGAGAGGAGGGGCTGGATTCCCTCCCTTTTTCTCAGCGCACAATGTCATTTCCTGCTGGATATTTGACCACAAAGTGAGACCAGAGCGGAGAGACACGCTGAAGGGTATGACGAGAACGAGAGATGTTTTGGCGAGGGGAGAGGGGTGAAAGAGAGGGCTAACCAGAATGTTCTAGTGCTCCCATGGTGTGTTGACAATTCTTAAACAGCACAAGAAAATTGCTTGAGATTTGGAGGTTGAGGGTCTTGAAACAAGAGCTTGGGAGCATATTTGTGTACTCAAAGTTGCACGTACGATATCCCGGAAAATATCGTGGCACGTGTTTGTGAAATGCAGAAATGAAGAGGGCTGGCTGGAGCGGCTGAACTGATTTAAAAAATGGGTTCTGCCCTTCAATAACATTCGATGCTGACAGTTTAGCTCTAAACTGTGGGCTCAGGCAGCCAGTCAGCTGAGGGCCAGCCAGAGATTAGAGCTGATACACGGTAATAAAGCACAGCCAGAGACCAACTCACCTTCTTCTTGCTGCAATAGATCTGCCATTTCTTCTCATCGGGCAGCGCGAACATGGCCTCCCTGTTCTTATCCGTCAGGTCCAGTTCATCCTGAAACGACAAGGAGACACACAGTGTTCAGTTTTAAACCGTTGCACAGAACAATTTGATTGGATTTGCACTGGATTAGATACAAGTTCCATAAAGCACGTCAACAAAAATACTACGAGGAAGTTTCATTTTGTGTGGATTTTGGCACACAAAAGCGGTAGTGTTTCCGAGCACCAGAGTCCCTTTAGAAAACCTCTCGTTTTACTGCAGCAGGGTCTGACAGTCTGCCCAAAGCAGTCCTGGTTCTGGTTCTCCCGTGCTTCCCTTCCCTCCAGCGGGCCCAGCAATACGGCCTGGGCCTCCAGCACCGTGGCGTCTGTGTTGGCTCCCAGTGAGATGAAGCTCTGCTCCTGGCAGGATTCCGTCTGATTTCACCATTGAATCAGACCCGGAGGCACCGATGACAAGCATTAAGAATAACTATATAGAAGTAGCCAATGTTCTCTCTGATGGTCTCGTTTATGTAGGAAGGACAGAGGCATCAGTATTACGTTGAGACTGTTTCATAACAACTTAAAAGTTCCTCATAGTAACGAAAAAATCCTTACAAAATAACTAAGGCTGTTAATCGATTAAATATTTAACCATGATTAATCGCAAATTAATCGTTTATTTTTCATCTGTTCAAAATGTACCTTAAAAGGAGATTTGTCAAGTATTTAATCCTCTTATCAACAGGGGAGTGGGCAAATATGATTGCTTTATGCAAATGTATGTATATATTTATTATTGGAAATCAATTAACAACACAAAACAATGACAGATATTATCCAGAAACCCTCACAGGTACTGCATTTAGCATAAAACAATATGCTCAAATCATAACATGGCAGACTGCAGCCCAACAGGCAACAACAGCTGTCAGTGTGTCAGTGTGCTGACTTGACTATGACTTGCCCCAAACTGCACGTGATTATCATAAAGTGGGCATGTCTGTAAAGGGGAGACTCGTGGGTACCCATAAAACCCAATTTCATTTACATATCTGGAGGTCAGAGGTCAAGGGACCCCTTTGGAAATGGCAATGTCAGTTTTTTTTGCCAAAATTTTAGTGTAACTTTGTAGCGTTATTTAGCCTCCTTCGTGACAAGCTAGTATGACATGGTTGGTACCAATGGATTCATTAGGTTTTTAGTTTCATATGCTGCCAGAATCTTGACTCTATTTTTTAAACTGAGCCTGCTACAACCAAAAGAAAAATCTCAATTTGTGTTAAGGCATTAAAACAAATTTGCGTTATTATCGTGTTAACTTTGACATCCCTAAAATTAACATAATAATCAATCACCATTTAAAGTAATCACTGGGAGACATTTGAATATAATCACCCCCATCCCTCAGGACACAATCCCTGTTCCCTATAACAATACAGAGCAACACATTTCAGCAGTGACTGCTGATCACTTGATGAGTGAGTTTACACAGTGACATTTGATTGTCCAACCTTCCCTCTCTCTGTCTGACTGAGAACTGGTCTCCAAAGACCACAGAGTGTTTAAATATTCACCCCGCTGGTCTGCTCAATTCTTCAGCTTGGTACAAGGAGCCTCCTGCACCTTTTGAAATGCATATGAGGCCAGGAAATGAGTCTCCGTGTGCCAGCCAGGGAGGAAAAGTAAAGTCTTGGAAAAGAGGGGATGGATAAATTTGGGTTGAGGGGAGAAGGAGAGAGATGGAGGAAGGGGAGGAAGGGGAGGAGAGAGAGAGAGAGAGAGAGAGAGAGAGAGAGAGAGAGAGAGAGAAAGGGGTTGTGTGGTTCTGGAAAAAAAAAAAAAAAAAAAAATAGAGGAGAGGATGAGATGCTATATAGCGCGAGGGCTTTGTGCTCAAGCTCAAACTAATCTCACCATAATGGTTTTGCTACCATGACGTCAGCCAGAAGTGCCGGGGCCTCCCGGGGCCCCCCAAAGTGAAGATGGCTACCGGTGCCAGAGGTTGGGGCCCCTTAAAGCCGAGCCAGTAGATTCACAGGGTTTGTTTTCATCCATTCAGCTGGACGGGGTACAGGCCGAGGTGGCCCACATTCCAAGTATCCGACACTATGAGGAATGACATCATCTCTCTCACAGTCCTTTCAATGGGATAACCAGCAGCAGCATTATTGTGGCTTTGGCAAAAAAAAAAAGGAAAAATGTGAAGGGTGTGAACTTCAAGGGGGTCTTCTACAGATAAAAAACCACAAAGACGCTTTAGAATCTTTGGTCAAAGCCCTTTTTTCATCTCAGCAGCATGAATGCAATCATTACTTAGACTCACACCCGGAGCTCATCATCCAGGGTCTACATTACCTGCTACTAAAAAATGCATGCTGCTTGTTTGTCAAGCAGGAAACTATAGCTGTCTTGTGGCGGCTAAACATCTAAACCCCCGAGACTCTCTGTCCTTCAATCTTTGGGCTTTGGGTTGGACCACGATCCTCTCTCCACATCCCCAGGCTTAGAAACCGAGGCCGAGAAGCCGGCTCGTCTCTGGCGTGTCGCCTGGTTGCCGGGTCGCTGGGTCAAAAAGCCCCGCCGTCCGTGCTGCTGCTGTTTGGAGGAGCTGATACTGGGAGCTGGTGGGGAATGAGACCCCTGGATTTAAACCAGATGGGAGCTGAGCCCGTCCGCTGATCTCTGTGCTCCTTCTTGCTGTCTCTATCTACTCCCTAGGACTCTCGATGTAAGCGTTATATGCAGGGGGAGTTATATGAGAGCAGGATATACGTCAGCAATGAAAATGAGGATTTAGGCGTCTGAGACAAGTAGGTATAGGGGAGCAGGTACCCGAGAAGTTTTTGTTTTAGGGCTGTCAAAGTTAACACACGTTAACGCAAATTTGTTTTAACGCCACTAATTTCTTTAATGCATTCACGCAACTTGCAATTTTTAGGTTGAGGAAAAACTGCCATGGCCATTTTCAAAGGGGTCCCTTGACCTCTGATCTCCAGATATATGAATGAAAATGGGTTCTATGTGTACCCACAAGTCTCCCCTTTACACACATGCCCACTTTATGATAATCACATGCAGTTTGAGGCAAGTCATAGTCAAGTCAGCACACTGACACACTGACAGCTGTTGTTGTCTGTTGGGCTGCAGTTTGCCATGTTATGATTTGAGCATATTTTTTATGCTAAATGCAGTACCTGTGAGGGTTTCTGGACAATGTTTGTCATTGTTTTGTGTTGTTAATTGATTTCCAATAATAAATGAAAATATAAAAATAATAATAATACAAATTTAGAATGATTTTATTTCTATTTAAAATTGCAGAGTGAAGGATAATGTCAACATTATGAGGTGTCATTTTTATAGGATTTTCAAACTCAAAATTGCTTCAAAGTAGGGCTGTCAATTGATTTAAATATCTAATCACGATTAATCACATGATTGTCCATAGTTATTCATGATTAATTGCAACTCAATCACACACTTTTTATCTGTATATCATATCATATGTATGTATACATTTGCATAAAGCAGCATATTCGCCCATTCCCATGTTGATGAGAGTATCAAATAATTGACAAATCTCCCTTTAAGGTATATTTTGAAACAGATAAAAAAGTGTGATTAATTTGCAATTAACTATGGACAATCATGAGATTAATCACGTTTAAATACTTTAATCGATTGACAGCCCTATTTTTTTTTTTTTCCAGAAATCCATTTAGAAATCCATTTATGATTACATAAGGCCTTTAAATAAGATTTACGGTGTATGAATAGGATAATGACAAAGTCAAGTATGGCAGCAAGAAGAGGGAAACAGGAAAGGAGTGGCCGGGTGGGCTGAGGGCTGATGTATGTGGAGATTTCCTAACGAGAACTGCATGTTCCATTGAGTGATTATTGTCAGGGAGAAATGGTACCAGTCTGCATTTGAATGAGAGAAAAGAGAGATGGAGTTGAGGATGAGGACATCGGGTGGGTGGAGGAACGTTCATGTCATGCCAGCCAGAGGACCTTTCCTATCCAGTTATGCAATATTTCACCATTTTCTTCCACCAACGCCTCCAATACGACATCTGCACACCCAGTCCCTCTCTCAATGTTCCGAAACAAAACCGAACCACTTTCCACTTTGTGCCCCCGTCCTCCTTCACCAGCACGCTCCAGCTGTGAATTCACATAAACCAAAACTAATATTGTTGCACCTGCTGCCAGAGAGGGGAAGACATACATACCTAAGGATTCTCAACCTCTTCTTTCATATTTCCTCCACAACTACCTGTTGAATAATGTTTTACATTTAAAAAAGGGCTGTCATGGTCGTTGACTTTCATGCCTGCTGCAGACCGACTGACCCGCCCTGTCATTCAAATTCCTGTTTTTCTCAAGACTGGTGGGCTTCCCATGGACAGGTTTCTGTGCAACGTCATCACAGAGATACGTGCGCAGCTATAGGGGTCAGAAAGCACGGCATGTCTAGCAGAGCCAAGCTCCAAAGCAGAGATGGCAAGGAGTTGTTGTGCAGTAAACTGCACCAACCGCAGAAAAGATGGATTGAAAATGTTTAATATTCTATACTATAGTCATCATTTTAATGTCTCTACTGAATTGGCCTGTGTTAAACAATAAAAATATTATAAATACGCATACTATTCTAGCTATTTACTTATGTATTTATTAAGCTTTTTTGCCCGGCTGCTTCCCAGAGGAGCATAAAGTGAGCGATGGACATAAATGGAAGTCAGAAAAATTCAGCACGCAGATTTTGAGAGCAATCTCAAACTTTTTCATATCAAGGACCTCCAAAATCAATGTCCAGTAGACCACAGACCATGGATGTAGAAGAGGGTCCAGTAGACCACAGACCATGGATGTAGAAGAGGGTCCAGTAGACCACAGACCATGGATGTATAAAAGGTTGTGTCCTGTGCTTTTGCCCTGCGTGTTAGTAAATAGCCTACAACTACATTATATTCTGTTGATGTCATGCTGCTAGCACTACTAGCCACTGGCCGATAGCCGGTTGTTTGGGAACAGAGACGTTAATACATCCACCACGGTACAGGCTGACAACATAAAGCCCATGGGTGTATTATAAGCCAATATATCCGTTATTACAGCTGCATACAGCTGTCAGGAAGCTGGCAGAACCAGATATGTCATATTATGAGTGTACAGGGCGGTGAAGTCCGGTCTGATGCACGTTCATCATGCCGAGGAGAATAACTCTGGATTGAGCCGTTAGTTCATTTTACAACTTTTAGGACAAAATGATTTAAATGAGGGCTTTTAAGCGTTCATGCTGGGAAGTTGATTTACAGACGTCTCTTTATACATCCATGGCTATGGACTCATTGGCGATCGTAGTCAAAAAGCACCAGAGTTTCACCTCTTTGCTTCTACACTCTTTGCCCGTCTCCAAAATGCTGGACTATTGCCAATATTTCAGAGCAGGAATGACTCTGAGATCTATGAGGTGAAAATATGTAGTTAACATATGAATGATGTACTGAAATACCCTCCAGGGATTATTATGATGATGAAGAGCACATTACGTACATAAATTAACTTGTATGACACAACAGGAGTCAGATGATACGACATGTCTGTGGGAGATTTGAAGTGTTTATCTACACCATATGGAAAGAGTGTGAAGGAAGAGAGATGAGTCGCAATGACACATGGGGAGTGAAGTCAGAGCAGTGTGGGGAAACCTAAATACCCGCTACTGTTGTTTAGACTACTATATGTCCACTCCAAGTGCGGAGACAGAGATGAACTGCAGTAGGAGTATGGGGGGTGCAAAGCAGAGCGGAGAGGTGGAAAAGTTGAGAGTGACATTTGAGATAAAGATGGAAGCAGACTATAGCACTGAAATGTGAGAGAAGCAAAATGTAGAGGAAGACAGGGAGGTCAGTGAGTGAGTAGGTGTGACTGACCAGCACAAGAAGGAGTGGGAGTGGGTGTGTGTGTCTGTGACAACTGATTGAGAATGTTTGAGGCTCCACCCAAACGGGAAATGTGTGTGGTCCAAGAATGACATCCTCTCACATGCATGTGCGTCTACAGAGTGGCATTTCCAGAGTGCAAACGAATGCCTTTACCTCATGTCAAGTCTTACAGCGCTGGCTGAGAGAGGGGCTGTCTGGCGTAGCGCTGAGACACACACACACATACACACACACACACACTGTATATATATCCTGCAGCAGTCTCTGGGCGAGACAGGAAGGCAGAGGAAAGACAGGCAAGATGGCAGGAAGTCATATGAGGCCTCCAGGGAACCCACAGGAAGCTGTAGCTGCCATTATGGACCCAAACGAGTTTCAGTGAGTTTCTGTGCATGTGTGTGTGTGTGTGTGTGTGTGTCCTACACCGGGCCTAGCCTCACTAGTCCCGGAGTTCTTCGCTCAAAGCAAAGACCGAATCATTTACCACAACCAAGAACACCAACTTCTGATACTTAAAGGGATAGTTTGGGTGTTTTGAAGTGTGGATGTATGATGTACTTATCCATAGTCAGTGTGGCCAATTATGCTGCTTTATGCAAATGTATGTATATATTTAATATTAGAAATCAATTAACAACACAAAACAATGACAAATATTGCCCAGAAACCCTCACAGGTACTGCATTTAGTATAAATAATATATGCTCCAATCATAACATGGCAAACTGCAGCCCAACAGGCAACAACATCTGTCAGTGTGTCAGTGTGCTGACTTGACTATGACTTGCCCCCAAACTGCATGTGATTATCATAAAGTGGGCATGTCTGTAAAGGGGAGACTCGTGGGTACCCATAGAACTCATTGTCATTCACATATCTTGTGGTCAGAGGTCAAGGGATCCCTTTGAAAATGGTCATGCCAGTTTTTCCTCGCCAAAATTTAGCGTAACTTTGTAGAGTTATTTAACCTCTTTTCGAGACGAGCTAGTATGACATGGTTGGTACCAGTGGACCCCTTAGGTTTTTCCCAGAATCTTCACTCTGGCTTCTAAAACTTAGTGTCGTTAAACAAGTTTGCGTTAAAACATTATTATTGCATGAACTTTGACAGCCCTAAAAATGACTGTTTTGTTTCAATGAAGTGTGGTGGCTTTGGCGAGAGCGTAGATAACGGGTTCAATTCTTTGTTGGAAACATAAACTGTATAACTGTCTGACGGCAAGATAAAGCGGTGAAAATATTGTAAATATAGCATACATATATGATATTGATTTTTTTAGGTGAGCCTTAAAACACCTGAACTATCCCTTTAAGCTGCTTTAAGTCCCTTAACAAATCATCAATCACACACACTGGGCTCACACCACTTTGCAGCATTCAGATGAGTCACAGTATCCTCTCTTTCATGAGTCAGTAGCCGTTGCTAGCCCTACCGCCCCCTCCTCCCTTGTCCAAACAAGACTTGACCACTGATGGTCCATGATAAGGTCTGCTCAGTCATGACAGTGTGAGAGCTGGCTTCACAACAGAGGGAGGAGAGAGAGAGCGTTAGGAATGGGAAGCAATGCAAGGAAAGGAAAGGAGGGGAAACAGAAAGGAAAGACGGTGCGTCCCAGGGCGTACACAGCGGAGGAAACTCGCTCCCAGCGGCTCAGAGGGCGGAGAACATTTCCATTCCCTCCTGTTATGCAACGCATTTTTTGATTCGCGTCCGGCTCTAAAAGTCACACTGGAGGGAACATTAGGGAGAGGATTTATGTTTTTTAAAAGAGTCCGGTTGTTGGACTGTGATTGGGAGTCACATGGAGGAGTGGACGCTATTAAAAGGCTGTGGCGCACAGAATGCAGGGTCCCGACACTGGACAGCTGGACCGCTGCCCAGAGTGGTTGGATTAAAACTGCCCCAAATTACGAGACAGAGAAAGAAAGAATGAGGCTCCCGCACATAGGGAAAGAGACAGACAGACAAAGCAGATAGAACACACTAATCTGATGTCTGCCAGCACTGTACTTGCCAGATGTTGGCCTAGTGGGTCCTGATTCAGTTGCATCAGTTTGGCTAGATGTACTGTACATTATATCCTCGCTCATCTTAACACGCAGCTCATAACAGACAAGTGGAAGAGGGGCTGTATTCAAAACCTCATACTATACTAGTAGTACGTACTGATTTGTCCAAAATGTGGCATGTAGTATGTGAACAAAAGCAAAATATCCAGTATGCCAAAACATACACGGATGTCGTACTGATTTGGAAGAAATCTCCAGAATGCATCGGACCAGTCTACCTCGCCTACTGTATCCCACAATGCAAAGCGCTGGAACGGTACAGTTTATGGTCACAACAATATTTTTCGTAACTATTTCATCACTAAATTCACTTCTGAGAATGTTTGAGGCGGGAAAAAATAACTGTGTAGATTTTGAATATTGTCATTTTTGCAAAATGGTGAATTGGAAAGTTGTTTCGGAGTTAAGAAGCTCCACAAACTGCCGTGACGGCAAGCCAGCGCCTGCCAGGGGTCGCTGGCTGGAGTGGGTTTGTTTAAAATATCACGACAGAAATGTCCGGGAAGCTGTGGTTATCTGCTATTTTGGAGTTGAAAAGCTCCACAATCGCCTGCGGACGTAGCTCGCTGGAGAGCCGGCACAGTCGCGTTCACAGGCCGGCTACAGAGCAGCAGAGTGGCGAGGGAAGAGGAGAGGGAAAGAGCCGCCTCTGACGGGACAACATGACCCTTTTTAACATTACTCTAATGTTTGTAGGGATATTAGGCATGTTAATAATTATTTAACCATTAACCAACATTAAGAATTTTTACAGATTAATGCTATCGGTTAAACGGTTGACAGAAATATTTAAAAATAGCTAAAAAGCTGAGCAAAACTCAGAGAGAGATACAGGAAGTTGGCTTGGGTCTTGAGGAGTTGTAGCATTTATTCACTGACAAATAAACTGTACACACACTGTCTGCTACTGCTACGTTGAAAGCTATAACGCCACCGACAACCCCACACACACGGACATTCGCTAACGTTACGCTGCGCTGACAGACCCTATGTGTGTGACAGCGGCGAGCACACAAAGCCACCAGCAACACTAAATCTGCGCACGAAGCACAAACGCGCGCGGTTTGTCGGACACTCGCTATCGTTACGCCATTCTTACACAGCTGACAATAGGCATTAGAGTAAAAGAATATTGATTCATAGTTGATCAGCGCTGCCTAGTTTAACCGTTTGGTTGCAGTTCACGAGTGATTGACGAGCTGCTGGACAGCAGACTCCAGATCAGCTCTGATTGGTTGTTTTCCTCCGGTCTGTGAAATCTTGCAGATGCCATTAGGAGCACCGGAGGACACAGAGGAATATGATTTTTTTTAATTTGTGTCTCATGCATTACTGTCAGGATATACTGACCGTTTTATAAAAAGAACTTTTACTAATCCTATTTGCTCCAATCTCACCTACTGCTGCTTTAAATATTTGACAATTCCCCTTTTAGGTACATTTTGGGTGGATAAAAAAAAAAAAATGTGTGTGATTAATTTGCAATTAACTATGGACAATCGTGCGATTAATCACTCTTAAATATTTTAATGGATTGACAGCCCTAATTACTACTGAATGGTGATCAGCTGTATCACCTCATTGTATACATGTCACCAAAAGACACACCGACAAGTTCTGGTATCTCAAACTTTCCACAGTCTGCTACATTACACTTAAACATAGGAAGCGTTCTCAAACGTATAACCTTTAAACAACCTCGACTCAACTTCTCCGCTACATCATGAAAAATGCAGGAGCATAGAATAAGTAATGGGGCAAAAGAGATGACTTATCGTCCTTGGTGTGTAGCTGACAAAACTAATATTGCAAAATAAGCATGTGTGGGATTCATCTTTGGTTCCCTTGTGCAAACACTCCCTCTCTTCTGCCAAAAGCACAACAACTCATCCCAGAGAAAGTCTGAAGACTGAACCTGCTTCCAAGTCCACCATAAACCCCATATGAAAGGCTCGACAAGCCCATGCAAATGAGCCTGGAAGCAATCGCCACTGATGTTGGACACAATGAACAAAGGCCACATCAGATGGAGCTAATGGATCGTATCAATTAAACTGCACATCTGCAGTCGGCCGCAGAATTTCCTGATAGCAAATGTGCCGGGTTCATGTTTTTTTTTTTGGGGATGTGGGTGCATTTTAAACAGTTTCTTTCCGCCAGCGCTTCAAAGGCTCGCACGCATAGTTGATATATGGGCCATGTGTTAAGTTTGGCAGCGCTTCACCGACAATGACCGCTTTATTTTTGCTTCGTCAAGGCATTTCCTTGCTAATGACAACAAATGTGGAATTGCTCTTGTGTTTAGGTAATTGAGAATGGGTCCTGCTGAGTTATTTTTGATGCATTTCTCACTGGTGGCAGTTTGAAGAAAGTGTGAGGTTGTCCGGGGACAGCCAGACTGGCATTTACAAGTTTCAGCTGATGGCACAACGAACACATGGCGTTCACTGTGGAAAGGTCGGCATATGGTCGCAATGTGTCGACGCGTTTTGCGAGGGCCTGAACCCGACTACGCAGTGCCACTGATGCACTGCAGGGTGAAGTCTTCTAAAACGTAAATACAGAAGACACAAATGCAACAGATTTGGAGGCAAAAGGTGTAAAGGATCTGCTGTGGAAGAGAGCTGGATGCAGTGGTTCACTTTAGATTGTAATTATATAAGGAGGAAAGTCTGACTCGGCATAATTCTTTTCACGTAGAGGTTGCAAGTGAATGCTCTCCCCAAACTGTTTGTGGTGTGAAAAAAGGAAGACCCTGGCTGTATTCAAAACCGCCTACTACATACTACTGACCAAAGCAGTATGAAACAGTTAAAGCTGCAGTGGGTCATGTGCCTCTGTGTCCTCCGGTGTCCTCCAGTGCTCCTAATGGCATCTGCAAGATTTCACAGACCGGAAGAAAAACAACCAATCAGAGCTGGAGCCTTGCGTCTCTGAGCCGCTGTCAATCACTCCCAAACTCCGATCAAACGGTCAAACTAGGCAGCGCTGATCAAATATGAATCAATATTATGTTACTGTAATGCCTATTTCTCTCCTCAAATGTTTTCAGAATCATCTTGTAGTGTACTGTTTAGCTGTAAAATGAGAAAGCTTGTGACCCGGCAGCCATGTTGCGATCAGTTGAGGAAATACCAAGCACCACCCACCAGCTGGAGCACAGCCAATAGGAACGCTCTCTCTCTGAAATAACCTGTGATTGGTCAAAGTCTTCCGTCACGGGCTAGATTTTTTAAAACCTGAAAACAGGTTGAATTGAATTGAATTACAATATGCTGAAAGGTTATTATGGAATTTTTGCCCAACATTTTTTCCCTACTGAAGTGCTAATACTCTTATCAACATGGGAGTGGGCAAATATGCTGCTTTATGCAAATATATGTATATATTTATTATTGGAAATCAATTACCAACACAAAACAATGACAGATATTGTCCAGAAACCCTCACAGGTACTGCATTTAGCATAAAACAATATGCTCAAATCATAACATGGCAAACTGCAGCCCAACAGGCAACAACAGCTGTCAGTGTGTCAGTGTGCTGACTTGACCCAAACTGCATGTGATTATCATAAAGTGGGCATGTCTGTAAAGGGGAGACTCGT